>JAYKTE010469746.1:0-10184 GCA_036873565.1 Xipholeptos notoides | reverse complement strand
TATATACAGTAGATAAATGTAGACACGGAGTCAACGGCCGTCGGTGACTGTTTCTCGCCTGCGAGGTTTTCAGACCAAAAGATCGCCGCAGTTTCCGTAGAAAAAACAATTTGGATTTACAAAAAACACAGATCAAAATGAACACAAAAGAAGAACCAAATACCCTACGAGGAAAGCAGGGCAATATTTCTAGCAAATAAATAAAATTTTCAATAAAGATATATAGACATTAGCTTAAATATAATGTAGTTACAAAATCAATATTATTGAGATATAAAAAAAAACGAAAGGAGCAATGAAAATTAAAAATCAATTAAAATTGGAAAGATAATATTGAAAACGATACATTTTATCGCATTAGATGTATCGTTCTGTTTGTGATTTTTGGAATCTAAAGATTAGGCTTGATAATTTGTATATATACATTTTTGGACCGTTGTCCTTATCCTTATAATTGGTAACTCTATTATTCTGACTGATGTCTGATTACTTGTACTGTTGTAAGTAAGAAATATCTGAAGGCGATGCTTTCAATCCCACTTAAAGCAGTAATTACTAAGAATATTTTTCTAATACTTAAAACACCAAACTAACGATGGTTTAGAGACCAGTCTACCTCAATGGTTTGAATAAAGTGTTAAGTTCGAAATTATGTGAAGACTCCCAATTACGAGTCTATCTTGGAAGAAGTATGATAGGTTATTTGGCCGAAACGTTATAAATAGAACAAATAAAAATATGAAAAGAAAGCACACATTCTCAAGTTCTACCTCAGGGATTCTGAACACAACAGTGATAAGAATGAGCAAAACAGTCCGTAAAATAGACGTACACATATTCAAACCTCATATCAAATTATCAAGCCTTATGACAAGGATTTTGGACGTATCAATGATAAAGATGCAGACGATAATCTAAAAGATAAAGAAGCCGATAACAATTTGAATAGTTTTTCTTTTAACTTTTAGTTCAGAAAATTAGAAATAAGTCAAATTAAGAACTATCCCATTGGTTTTCCCACGACGGCTTTAAACATATGAATCATTATAAACATAGAGACACAAATAAATATCTCCAACATAGAACAAAAACAAGAATGAGTTTAGGGAAAAGAGAAACACATATAATTAGGTCAAAATAGAAATGTGACAAAAATAAAGAAAAAATTAAAGAAAAGATTTTAAAAAGAAAGGAAAAATCTAGGCATGTGTAGTGTGAGTTTGACTCCTAAGCATAAAGGATGAATTTATTAGTATGGAAGGAATTAACAAGAGCACCGATTATTCCAGTTCCCATTTTCACGAGCATGCAGAAGTAGAGCCCTACACTGTGCTCTGTCCATGCATGGTAAACCAACTATGTACATCCTTTAGGGAAGGGCAATGTAGGTCGCGCCGTCTAAAAAGTCAGGAAGAAGCAACACAGTTGTCTTGATTGTTCTTGTGTATGTGGTCCCGCTGTTAATGGGAAAAGAATTTGGCAACATTAAATTCTAGATAAGATTCTCATGGTTTTTTGTGTATACGTATGTTTCTATTAATTGGTGCTCTTGTGTATGTGTTTTGGTATGTTTTTGAGATTTTTATGTCAACTTATCTCTTCAGTTTAATACACTTATCGGTCCCACTCTCTTCGTGTTGTTGCATGAAAGAATGTCAAACTGTCGGTCTTTTTATACGTCTTTATACCTATCTATCTTTCTATCTATCTATCTGCATGTCTGTCTGTCTATTAGTCAATCTATCTATCAGTACATCTACCTCTGTGTATCTCATAATCAAGATATTTGTTAGCATATATGTTAGTATACCTATCTGACTATCCACCTGTCTTCATAGCTACTGTCAAAACTGTCGATCTAGTAACCTAACTATCTGTTTATCTATTTATTTATCCAATAATCTATCTATCTAAATTTCTATATTTTTAAAATTCTAAGTTGATAATTTCGTCCCGGAACTATTTTTAGAATTTTTTGCAATACTTCACCCAAAAAATGGTTCTTATTTATCAGTCAACTAACAACGGTTAACTATTTATTTTAACACGAGGTACCTCTACTAGTATATATATATTATATATTTCGTATATTTAGGCATAATATCAATATTCAGACAAGTTTAATTAAAAATAATTTTCATTTTCATTTTTAATATTTTTAATTCGACTTTTTCTTGTTTTCTAGCCAGAGTCTTAGTAGCTGTGTTGAGTGACTTTGAAACCCATCAACTAAGTCTCTTATTAGAAAACAAATTGAAATTATATATATAATTATATATATTTTCCCATATAGATATATGCATATATTAATAGATAAGCATATACATGGTGACTGTCATTTTCTTGCATACGATTTTATCAGTAGAAAAGCCATTGACTCTGTGCTTACGCTTACTCATACGCCTACTTTTTTAAAAATAAAAAATATGTATTTTTTGTTTCTTCTTTATTCCCTATGTATTTTCCTAATGAGATGGGGACGAAACTCCTAGAAAAATTGTGCAAATATTTTAATTGAATGAATCAATTTTAGCAATTCATTCGATGATCTCATGGAAGTCCTATTTTGTGTTATTCCTCTGATTTCGATATATAAATGGATGTTTAGTGCATATAAAACTTGATATACGCATATGTCAAACTTAGCGAAGATTTTGTTATTATTCTAACAGTGTATAATAAAATGTGTTAACAATATGTACGTTTTTTTATATACAAGGGTCATTCCAATATAATCACTCCTGATTCTTTATTCCACCCAAAAGGACTGAGGGGATTACAACTTGCATTGTTATGATGAGTGAGCTTAAGCATTCATGACGTAACATTTTCATTTTTCTGTTCAGATATTGATGGTATGAGGCTCTGAGAAAGCAAATAATGTTATGAACCTTCGTAAGTAACAGAGATGTGTCATTGAATTCCTCCATGCAGAAAAAATTGAACTCGTTTTAAAGTATCACTCTCGTCTTTTTAGTTATTCAACTTTAAAAAAAGACAAACAAACAAATAGGTAGCATTACTTTTTGAACGACATTTATACAACCAGTTGAGCTTTTGGATATGTGCGTGTATGTGTGTTGTCATGAAATCTTAAATTCCATTTTTAAGAATAAAGGACATCATCTAATTTCAAGATTAAAGTATAAACTCGATGTTCATGTCTGAGGTGTGGTATAGGGATCGGAGAGGAAGCTATTATCTCAAACAGAACAACAGTTGTGTTGAAATTTATCGAGTAAGTTTTGCCTAACGTGGCGTACATGTTTCGGGTTACATTACAGAACATGCTGTTCCGGAGCGATCATCCAGTTAAGTACAGAACAAGCTGATGCGGTCACCTCAGTACTAGCGTGGAGCATAAGTTCTTAACTTAGGTCAGAAGTCTCCTGACGTTAGTAATCTTATACCCAAAAGACTAATAATAGTTTTCCTATGGGAGAATATATAAATCTACATTTTTCAGTTGCTTTTTCAAGTAGAGTCAAACTATGAACTCACTCCTTATTTCTCTCGCTCACTCTTTAACTGTTTTTATTTTTCCATCTCTCTCTCTCTCTCCTCACACACATGTATTTATACACATATATACACGCACATATACACAAATATACACACAGAGACACATACAGCAGAAGTGGAGGAGTGGTGAAGGTGGGGCGTCTCGAATCGTATTATTCGAGTTCAAATCCCAGTCAAAACCATTAAATTTATTTTCAGCTGTCTTGGATAGATGAAGCTCGTTGACTCAGGTGAGTAACTCATCTAGGTGTAAGGATATCATTTGTTTCAAAAACTCGGGTAGATTAATTTCGTAGACTCAATGAAAGTAACTTGTCTAGGTGAAGAATAATGTAATGAGCAGGTAAAACTGGACTTGAGCCTACCTTGTTTTTTTTGTTCGATAAAGTATAAATCATCCGCATACATATAGAAAATATTTCTAATGAAACCATAGTTGTGAAATATAATTGCTTAGAATATATATGAAAATAAATTCGTAAATATTTTAAAATCTCATAAGAGGATATACAAAAAAAAACAAAAAAATAATAAATGATGTTAATAAAAGATATACAAAATATTTTTTCTTACAGCTGTAAGAAGGGAAAGTCTACATGGGCCAATGGCTAGGCAGTCGGATATATATCGGAATCGTAGTATATATATAAATATATATATACACACACATATATATATATATAAATAAATGCATATATATATATATATATTCGATTTCGTTAGTAAAATCTTATAGTTTACAAATTTGGTTTATGCACTAATCTCAAAAATAAAAAAAATAAAAAAATGGATCCCCATGTGTTTAAAACTGAGTGGCGTCTAAACTAAACCAGATTGAAACAACGAAAAATGTTGCTTAACGTTCTGAGGAGTATGGTAATTCGATTACCTTTTTTTTTTTAAATATTCCGCCTTATTATAGGCAACAGAAGGAAAAATATGGAATGCTATAGACCTTTGGAGCCGCAGCCTATAGTATGACGTTCAGCAAAGTATTTACATACGTTTGTTTCTTCTTTTTTCTTCTTCCACACTAAGTGTTGGTCACAAAATGAAATATCTAGATTGATATAGACCTTTGGACACAACCTACAATATGATATTTAATGCTGTACTGGCATTCGTTTGCATATTTTTTTATTCCACATTAAATATAGGTTATAAAATAAAAATCTAGAGAAACACGGATATTTGTGCACCCCCAGAACTAATTCACTCAAGACATAATTTCATTAAATTAAACATAGACTAACTCGAAACTTATTATTCTTGCATTTTAACAACTAAAATAATTTTTAACATTCTAACAACTAAAATAATGTTTTCAAAAAATAATTTACTTAAACTAAAAATCTACTAACACTAAGCTAAACTACGCATGTCTGCATACAACTAACAGGATAATAGAAAAACAGAAAATGTTATACAATCTTATAATGTTAATATCTCCGTTTCTAACTACTAAGGTTTTCGTTTTTTCTAATCATTAGCTAAGTACAGAAACAATCATTTTTCGCCTACCGCTGGTATGAGTGTCCCTTTGCTCCATCTATCTTAAGACACGATGAATTCTAACAGTTGTATCATCCAAATTAATATTCAATAATTTAAGCACTTCCCTCCTATCTGCGGGAATCTACGCTTTTCATATTTCTGGCTAATTACTAAAACCTACGTTATTAAAATACCGCTGCTATGAGTTTCCCGTGTACCTTCCATCGTCGAATATGGTAAACTCTAAGTGTTCTTTCATACAAATTATTAGTTAACCACGGTTTTTCTCTACATCATGGTAGTTTCGTATTCTTGACGAATATGCAGCTAGCATGCAGACACTCTCATCGTACATTGTTTCCGAGTCGAGTTGTGGCTATGAAAGTGGAATGCTGTAAAGGCTCAATGATCCCATTTTTCTTTGTACTAAAATATGTATGCTGGAATATGATATGTTATTTTAAAATGGATGGGGACAGCAGTGGTCAAATGAGTAGCAATGAACGTCCTAACATTTATCAATAACATTTTTCAAAAACTCTTGAAAGTGTTTATTCTGATACTGGGTGGGTTATTAGTTTCTATACATGTTACACCATGGCATTCAAGTGCGCCTAAATTTAGAAATCCAGAGAAGAGTGATCGAATGATCATGGAGAACACTCCCCATACTACGCTGACCAACCCTTACCTCCTGATGATTCTAATACCGGTGTACTTCAAGACTGTAATATAGAAGCCTGCATAGTCGCAAACAATATACTTTTAACTTTTATCTTTCAAGGTTACTATTTCATGATATATGTTTAAATAAATATATATTTAAAAACGAGTGTCTTTAAAAAAGTAATACTTCCTGTTTTTAAACTTTTAACTCAAAATGTTAAACGGCTATTAAGAAGGAAGTGGTACTACTAAATTGAACGACCATTTTTGCTTCAGAATTTATTTTTCCACAAAGTCACAAACATTCCCAATGCACTTTTTTCAGCGATGAACAAGCAGTTTATTTTTGCGCCTGGGAGCATTTCTTTTTTTCGCATTTCTGTAACCGCTCTGAAATCGACGAACCCATCTCCTCATTGTGCTTACAACAACGACATCGGATCAGTAAACGTTAAACGAGAACCGGTAAATGTTAATGAATTCAATGTTTTTGTTGCATGGAAGAATTAAATGAGGTATCTCTGCTTCAGAGCCATGTTCATTACAGGGGTTGTTTTCTTAATCTTACATCACCAATAAGCACAGCAGATAGTATAAAGACTCAGGTAATGAATGCAGACGTTCAGTCATCATAGCAATGCAGTTTTAAATCCCTTCGAATCCATTTAAGAACAAAAAAAACCAGGAGTTATTACTTTTGTAATGACTTTTGTATAATATGAAAAGAGAAAAAATACTGTATATTCATCTGGTGAAATAACGTTTTATACTTAGGTAGGTATGCGTATGTGTGTGCACTATATTAGGTCGTTCCGGTTTAAAATTGAAGCCACAGTCGAGGGAAAGATGACTGCGGTTTGAATTTCAAACCAATTCTTTTGAACGTTTATCGGCGCAGCTATCTATGAAATTGTCTGACTACTAAATATATTATTAAATTTAAGAAATCTAATATATTTTCCTTTATTAGGTATATGTCTTCCATCAATACTTTCTAGGTGTATTCTGTTATAGTGTTCATATCAGGGAGGATACTGCGGTTGATCAACTAGCTGAAAACAAAGTTAAGGACCAGTTTAAGTATTGAAAAAAAAAAAAATTAACAGCACGTCCCCCGCCGCAAACGGATTGCAACTAATACGTATGTTTGTTCATCAAATATTCGGTCTATATACATCTTTATTATTATTATCTCAAAGAATATTTCGGTCAAAAATGAAAACAATAGAACAAAGATCGACACACAAATTACCAAGCCTCATCTCAAGGATTCCGATGTGAAGATAATAAAATGATAAAAACGAGGACAACTGTCTAACAATTCGATACACAAATTATTAAGCCTCATCACAAGGATTCTGAGGAACTCGATTTGGTCCAGTGGGTAGGTAGTCGGACTGCGGAAGCGTAGGACTCGAGTTTGAATCCCGGTCATTCCGTTTGCGTTCATAGTTCGACTAATACTTTTAGGAAATATATGAATACCTCAATCCCCCAGCTATTGGTTAAATAGTTATTAAAAAAAAAGTGCAGACAAAGAAAAGGTTTATAAAAACATATTGTTCTCGGCATTAAATTGCCTAAATTTGTTAAAATGCCGTAAAATACAAATAAACGAGAATTCCGATGTGAAAATAACAATTATAAAGACGTGGACAACAGTCTTACAATTCAATACACAAATCATTAAGCCTCATCTCAACGATTCCGATGTGAAGATAACAATGATAAAGATGAGGACAATGGTCTGAAAATTTAATACACAAAATATCAAGTCTCATCCCAACATACTGATATGAAAACGAAATAAAATGAATAATAAAAACTATGACAATAATACGAAAAGTCGACAAACCAATTATCAAGTTTAATCACCAAGGTTCAGATAAACAACATACACCGTATGTACAAAGTAATGGGATGCCTGAGATTTGAATTTGGCAAAATTCAAGAGTTTCTCCGTTGTCTCAAGAAGACTTTCCGATATGACAAAAGAAGCTCAAGTGGTAAGAGTCTGGACTGTGGAATGGTATTATACGAGTTCAATCGCATTCAAACTATTTACATTCACATTCAGCTGCATCGGACAGATGGGGTTCATTAACTTGGGGGAGTAACTTATCTAGGTTTAAGGACTACACTGATGAAAATAAAACCTTTGTCAATTAACCACACAAACTCAAGGGAATGTATTTCATCTAGTTGAAGGGCAACGATGATCACAAAAAGTTCAGGAATATAAATAGTATGTTAAACTAGCTTTGGGTTGGTGCTCGACCAAGTACATATCCTATTTCTTTATTTCTTGTTAATTAAATTTGTTTGTTTATGCTTTACGGCATATCAACCTTTTAAGGTCATTTGATGTAGAGGATAATTATTTTGTGATACACATTCTTTTTTACACACATAGTTTTCTGAATAACGTAATTATTCATTAAGATATATATACATATATAAAATAATTTGCAATCCATCAACAGGCCTGTTTCGCCATTCATGGCTAATCATGTGAGCTACGCAAACAAGTCTTCCACTAGTCCGGATCGAGAGTGTAATGAAATAATTATTATTAGTTGGGCATTCTAACCACTGCGCTAAGTAGTCAATTAATCAGGAAGTAGGATTTTTTTTTAATGCTATTTAAACTGAGAGGAGGACCATGTTTTGTAGTTGCAGTAAATAAGAGGCAGACATTTAACTGCACTGTCTGAGAGTGCTCAATCAACTTTGAGAGCGTACATGAAATATTTTGCAATACAATTTTCAGTTTTTTTCGAGAATTTTAGATATTAAAGTGCAAATTCTTTAATATCACGAATCGAAAAAAGGAGAGTAATTTTCAATTAACGTAACTGAATTTATCGTAAACAAAACAAGTTTAAAATGTGGATGAACTGTACTAACATAGATCCTATTTAAATTGTTAGAGCCCGCCTATAAAATGTTAAATTTACAGTTATATTGACCTTTGGGCAAACAGCTTACACTATGATATTTAGAGGACTATTGTCATTTATTTGCCTAATTTTTTTCCATCCTGAGTGTAGATCACAGAAGGAAAAATCTAGAGTGCTATAGAACTTTCGGCCTACGGCTTATTTAGCCTGTTTATTGTTTGCCATAATCGTGTATTATTCTTTATCAGCCAAATGGATAATGAGTTTATCTGAGTTAATTCATCTTTGTGAGACTTTTTTGGACAATCTCTGGAGGACCTTTTTGAGTACAGGTCAAACTAGTTTTTTTCTAAGATACACAACTGATTTCTATACTGGCAGTCAATACGATTTTTTAAACATTCAGAGATAGAAAATTACTTATTTTTTGTATAATAAACAAAATAAATAACGAAAGGATATATATATATATATATATATATATATATATATAATATTTCAGGTTTTCCATAACGTTTTTCGAACGAGAAAAGATATTTTTTTGTTTAATGTAATCATGTCAGCATAGCACACACACATGCGCACGCACACACACACAAACACACATACAAACATACACAACAATCACACATACACATACGTATATGTGTATATGTATGTATATATTACTTTGAATTGAAAATGTTACTCTGAAAGCACAAAAAACATCTGAGTGTAGTTTTGAATCTGGCCTTGAATAGAAAGTCTGTAAAAAGCCACAGGATGAACTGGTCGAAACGTAGCAAATTTCACAAATACAGAGGGAGGATAATAGCTATACAAATTTTCAAGCCTCATCTCCGGTTTAGTAAAGTTAATAAGATATAAAGCTGGGGACTAGAGCCCGCATAATAAATATGCAAATTATTAAGACTCATCTTAAGAATAGTAAATATAACAAATTTAAAGATAAAGACTATAGTCTGCACAATGATTATACAAATTTTCCAGTCTCATCTCAAGGATAGAAAATTAAACAAATATATAGGCGTGGACTATAGTCGGCATAATGAATATACAAATCAATCATTATCCCAAGGATAGAAAATTTAGCAGACCAATCCTCATCCCAAGGATATAAAATTTAGCAAATATAAAGATGATAATTATAGCCCGCATAATAATTATACAAATTATGAAGCCAAATTCCAATCTCCCGGTAAACATTAAACTTAACGAATAGAATTGTGGGATCCATAGTCCGCATAATCCATATACAAACAATTATGGGTTATTTTGAGTAAGACTTCCTGGGATAAAATGTGCATAACCACAGTATTTTTGATAGTTACTGAAATCGTGTAGTTTGTAGATAGTTGTCCAGATAAGAAAGCCAAGCAACCAAAACATGGAGTTGCAGTGTAATTGTGCCTGGTACAGAATATAACCCTCATAAACTAAGGTTTGTCGTAAATTCAAACATTGTACCCGTTAATCCAGAAAGGGATTAAATTACTTCAATAGGTGTAATGTCGTGGCATGGTATTAATTACATGAGATCACACACACATACATACCCATACACACACACATAAATACCCATACACACACACACACACAAAC
>JAYKTE010469635.1:0-10184 GCA_036873565.1 Xipholeptos notoides | reverse complement strand
CTCTCACTTGCTTGTGTATGTTTTTCCTGAAGCCACGTCCTTGGCGGAAGTGACGTCATGGCCTAGTCCACTCTTTTCATAATGGGGGCGTCCCTAACAAAAGCAAGGCTAGATTAGGTTTGAAGAAAAATAAAAATGCACTTTGGTCTACAAAGAAAGGAGGAGTACGATAGAAATGCTACAACTCTCAGACAACAATAATGATAAATAAGACAATAATATATTGATATGGCTCTATAGTTTTTAGTCTTGACCTGTCTATTGTAAAGTGACTTCTCTTTTAAAGGAGAGTAGAAAATCTGATTGGTTTAATCTGTTAACTTCAAGTCTATTTAAGTGGCTAGCTAATCTTAGGTTACTTTGAACAAGTATATACATACAAGGTGGTTTATATCTTATTTTGGTTGTCCATTGTTATCCGATGATGACAATCTTCTTCTTGTGAGTCCATTGATGCATGAACAGTTCAACCCTGGACCCACAGCTACAGCTACAGACAGGGGATGTGAAGCAGGTTTGGCTTGGCAAGCATGCCTCTTTGCACGTTTCACTGCATGAGGTTTATATCTATATCACTAGAAGAAATACCTAAATTATAATTTATAATATGATTTATCATTAAAAGTAGATTTTTAAATAAGTTTAGAATAAAATAAAAGTTGAACTAAATCTTTCTTGTCTTATATATAGTGCAGTCAATAGTAGATTTGATTATATAAGTTCTAAATGATAACAATCTTCAGGGTGAATGTTCAATCCTGACTAAAAGAGGGTGTAGCTAAGAATACTTAACACAGAATAAAATTAATGCCTGGTTTTAGCTTATAGAATAAGAATAATACATTCTTGTGAATTGAATAAGGCTTTGGCTTACAACTTCCTCAAGGCTCTCAAATTTAATATGAAGATTGCTGTGATAGACAAGTAATATATGAAAATAGCCAAAGGCTATATTGGCTAAAATTCTGGGTTTTTAACAATGAAAATAAAACTGAATAATCCCCCATAATATTAATTGTTAAATCAGAAATTTAGATAAAATTATGCAAAATACAGATGAAGAGATCTCTTTATTTCTCACTGAGAGAGAGAGAGAGAGAGAGAGAGAGAGAGAGAGAGAGAGAGAGAGAGAGAGAGAGAGAGAGAGAGAGAGAGAGAGAATGAATGAATGAATGAATATAAATTAACAAAATAATGTTAATATCTTAACTTCTCTTAATAATGAATTGAACCTAGTTTACTGTTTACAAAATCAGTATTTTAATTTTTAAACAATCCAAGTTACTTATTTCTTTATTCATGGGTTATTATTCAAGAAGAAACATCCACATTACAAATATTTAATCTTTTATAATGGTTACATTGTGTTGTAAGTACTGATTCCAGATCACTTACTCAGGCCTGATCTGTATGATAAGATGGTATGTAATGTAAACACTGGGTATTTTAAGCATAGTAAGTATGCAGCAAACCTTTTTGTTGCCTACAGGAATAAAGAGCTGTTGCGACAATAAATTAAATATTGATCTAATGTTTGAAAACAGATAAATATTTTTCAGCATCTTCTTTCTTTCTAATTCAAAAGAGCAGCACAAAACACACTGTTTTATATAAGTTTTAAAGGAATAGAAATGACATTATCTAGTGGAATATAAACTGTGTTTATTTTTGCTAAATTTACTTTGTTTATCAAGTTGATATGCTGTAAAATACAAGCAAACAAACAAACTTGGTTTATGAAGGAATGATTTTTATATTATTTAGGTATTTTGCAAATTAATGATTAGGTGAGAAATACATTTGGTTCAAGTTTTATATTTCCATTGATTTATTTTATAGCTGACTGATCAAGTGGATACTATTAGAAAGGGGTTCTAGCCTTTTGTGGTAGATAGAGTATAAAGGGTTTATTTTAAGGAAATTGTTGATAAAATACAAGTGTAGAAGTATGAAATTACACCTGTATGTGCTACAATCCTCGCACGTCATCAGTGCTGTAAATCCACATCCTTAAAGGTTTAGTAGCAATAGGGTGTATTAAGTTTCAGGGACAGTACTCGAAATTGTCGAACTCTATTAGTAAATAAATGGTGGGTCCCACTTCTTAAATAGTCACCATTTAATCAAAGTGGTTGAAAAAAACATGTAGGCTCTATTAATTTCTTCTAAATTTTTAAATTCTTTTGTTTTTGGATTCTCTTAAAAACATAAGTTTGCTTAAAAAAATTGCTTTGATCAATAATTTCAATCAAATTTTTATAATTATATACATTTATAGTTTTTCCTTTAAAACTTAGATTAAATATTAACTCACCACTAGCAGAACCCGCAGAAATTCCCCGGTAGTTGAAAAATTTTAAATCACACATCAGCAAGAACCTGATAACATAAGCAAATAATTCGATCGAGGTTGTCCTTCAATAAAAAAAAAAACAGTGGAATATATTTCAGATCAGACTTTGAATTAAAAAAAACTTGAACTGTTGTGGAAATAGAACTACAGTGAAAGCATCTCATTTTTGTCAAAGATTTTAATTTAGAAAAGAATTATAGCATCTGCCATTCAAGTGAATTATTGTTGTCTTTTTTAACTATGTAAACACTATCAAAATCCATTATTTCTTAACAACTTTTAGTTTTACAAGAAAGATAAAAGCTTAAATTTAATAGAAGATAGAGAGCTCCTATGAAGGAAGGTAATTCATTTTTCTCTACTTACTGTATAAGATGATGATGGTTTTTTTGTGAAACCGAACAAACATAATATGTAGATTTCACAATTGGATTTATCTTCTGAAAACTCTTTAAATCAACAAAATGATTGTTTTCGTTCTTTTAAGAAAGATCTCCAAAATTGTTACTAATTTAGACATGATTTTGAATATATTTAAAAAAAATGGTTATTAACAGACTAATTCTTTTTTTTTTTTTTCAATTTTATTGGGGAAATATAGAAGCTGGGAGGTGAATGTGGCAAATGTTTAAAAATGTTTTCTTTGTGTTCTTAATCAATATAGACCTTTCCATTTTTTTCAGTGATATCTAGAATAGCTTTTAACAATGAATGCATTAAAAACTACAGAGGGATATTTTTAAGATTCCTGAAAAGTGTAAATGAAAAAAACATAATGGTTATTCGAAAAGAGGGGAAAGGGGCAAGGTATCTTGCTAGATATTTTTACATTAAAAAAAAACAAACAAAAAACTATTCTTTCATTTTTTTCTTTGTGTTGGAGAAATCTTCCTGAACTTCTGAAGTTTATCTATTCATTTTCTTTTATCAACAATTTGCCTGAAATATTAGACCTTTAAGCCCTAAAATTATTTCTTTCTATCAATAGAAATTACCACTGAATACAAAAAAATTGGTCTTTAGTTCAAAGTATGATTTTTCGAAAAATTGTTATTGTTAGCCCCCACATATGTTGTTATTAGTAATTTATTTGTCTTTTATGCTGTTTTTTTTTTTTTCACTACTACTTTTTTTATTGTTCTTTTTAGTGAATTTGATGAAGACAATGTCTAACAAGAGAGAGAGAAAATAAACTTAAAAGACAGACAGAAAGAAAAACAGAGAAAATAAACAAGAAAGGAAGGGTTAGAAGGAAGAAAAGATGGGACAGGAGAGGTGAGAAAAGAGAGAGAAGGCATGTATAATGGTTTGAAAATCAATGTTGTTACCTCTAGAAAGAGAGATAAAAAGTAGTAGAAAGACAGGGGAAGATTAAAACAGGTAATAGAATTAAAAAGAGTGAAAGAGAAGTGTGGATAGAGAGAGAGAGAGATAGATAGAGAAATAAATAGTGGTCAAGAAAAATTGGTTAAAGTCAGAAAAGAAGAGTAAAATAGAAGAAAGAAAAACGACTAAAAGTCTATTAAAAGTGAGAGAGAGAGAGAGAAATAAATAACAAGAATTAGAAAAAAAGAGAAGAAGAAAAGCTGAGTGAATGGAAGAGAGAAAAAAACAATAATAGATAGGAAAAGAGAGATTAAATACATTTGGTAAGAGAGAGGAAATAAACTGACAGAAGAAAAAAAGATTTAAAAAAGGATAAAGGAAAAAAAGAGATGGAGACAGACTGGAGGAGGTTGGGCCTAGTTGTCAAAGAGAAATTAAAATCTATGTTTATCAAGCTATCCCTCACCAATCCTGTGGTCTCATCCCAAGAGCCCCACCCTGTTGTTACTATGAATGCTGATTGTAATGAATGTTTCTGTCTCTGACTTTGATTTTAATCAATTGAAGAAGATCCTGTTAAAGTCATTCATTGGATATTTTCTACCTAAACCTTTTTAGTGGATTTTTTTTTTGCAGTTTTTTAGATTATTTTTTAGATTATTTTTTTTATTTCCATTCATGTTTATAGAATATTTTTTGTGGGGCAAAATCTTATTTATTTGTTTTAAATCCAGTACCATTTGCATTCCAAAATAGACTGTCTCTCCTTTTCTTTCCACCTTGCATTGCCTCTATGTCTTTATTTCAATTTAACTTCTTATCAGTTTTTCTTTCTTTCTCAGTCTTTCTTTCCTTATTTATTTACTCCTGATTCTCTATCTCTGCCTGCTTTTAACTTTTCTTTCTTTTCATGCTTCTCATTCCGTATCATTACCTTTAGGTCCGTCTGCCTATTTGTTTGTCTGTCTCGTTTTTTTTCTGCCTGTTTTTTTTTGTTACTTTTTTTATTTGCTTCTCTTTGTCTCTAGCAATATTTAATTTTCTCTCTCTTTCTCTCCCCCCCCTCTCTCTCTACCTGTTAGTGAATTTCTTTCTTTCCATTTCTTTTTTCTCTGTTGGTCTTGGACTTGATATCTTTGTATGTTTCTTTGTCCTTTCTTTCTCACTCAATGTGCTCATCTTTGACTTCCTTTTTACTGTCTCCCCTACTCTCTCTATTTCCATATGCCATGTCTTTGGCTTTTTTTCTTAGTCTCTCTATATCTCCCTCTCTCTGCTTTATGGAATAAAGCATGTTGCAGATGGCAAAAAAATTCCAATGGAAATATCTTCCAAGTTTTCCCTATCCCACAGTTCTACTTTTTTTGAATTTATTTTTAGGGTTTGCTTTAAAAGGGATAAAAGAAAGAAAAAAGTAATTTCATTCTATTTCAAGGAGAAATTACAGGGCCAAATGATGGTAGCAGTAGCAGCTGGAGGAACTGAAACCCAAGAGTTGGTTATAATGTTCTTTCTTGCTCATAAACTTCTTAAAGAAAATCCCACTAGAGTTGAAACAACTGGCAAAGATGAGTTATCACTTCCTCTCAACTTTTATCATTAAAAATAAATAAAATAACAAAAATGACAAGTCTACATTTATTATTTTAGCTTTAGTTTGTGGTTGAATCTTTCAAATTCTTTTACAAATTTATTTCAAAACATTTATATACTTTTTTATTTATCTATTTATTTGTAATGTAAAACATATTTTTTCGAAATATAATATATATGAACTTCACTTGTCTTTTAAAGATGGAAATATAAAAGAACTTGAAAAGATGAATTTACGATTTCAATTTAATCTTTGTAATGTTCTATATTTAAAATTCTGGAAGCCATACACATAAACTGTTTTATTCTTTGGAATTTCTTTTTAGATTTTAACCAGAAAAACAAACATTAATTATGACTATGATAACAATGGTTCTTGGCAAGGATAAGGTGGCCAATAAGAAAGTTAGGAATGGAGTAATTATAAAATAAAATTGTTTAAAAGGTTGAAGGAAAGGGAATGTTTATAAATTTAAAAATAATATTGGAAATAAAGATAAATATTAAGAAAAAAAGTGTTATAAAGATATAACTCAATTGCAGTAAGATGAATCAAATTGGACACTTCAAAAAATTAAACAAAATAGTATAATTGTAAAAAAGTGCTCTACAAGTTATATCAATTGTCTTGATGTAAAAGAAATTTCAATAACTGTTTTCATGAGAAACTGACTAAGTGACAATTTTTCCAATATAGAACCTGTTTCAAAAGTCTGGACACATAGAACATTTTAATAACTCTA
The DNA here is from genome assembly GCA_036873565.1 of Xipholeptos notoides. NCBI lineage: Eukaryota > Metazoa > Mollusca > Cephalopoda > Idiosepiidae > Xipholeptos > Xipholeptos notoides. The sequence continues at coordinate 4,169 of JAYKTE010469635.1, read as the reverse complement.
ATTCTATAAGAGAATGATTTAGTGATAATTTCCCTCATTAGATCAAAATACATAGTAATGTGAAATGGTCTTCTAGTTTATTTGACAAATCTTGATTTATCTTACTGATAAATAATAAAGAAGAAAAAGTATTTAAATATTATAAATTAAACTGGTTCACACATTTATTGTGTATTAATTGATAGTAATTCAAAAGCATCGGATACATTTAACAGAAAATTTGACTTCAATTAAAACATTTTTTTATATTGATGTATTCAAAATCAAAAAATCAAAATTATGTCAACATCCAAATCAGAAATTATTCAAGTTTCTACTGATAATCTTTAGATTTAATCCAAAAAAGGATAAAATAGGTTTTTATTTTGCATTAATAAGCTGAATGACCAAGAAATGGCAAAAATCTACAAAGTTTTGAGAAGCAGAAAGTTTGCCTCTGTTACAGTTACTGATGCCAACATCATAGACATCAATATGCTAATCAATATGTTCAACATTAGAATGATCGAAACAGGTCCTTTGAAAATATTACATAGAAAAGAAGCCCTTGGACTTGAGTGAAAAATGAAAGAAGACAAAAAGATTAAAAACTAGGCAAGTGGTGTACAAGATAGTCAATCTGAAGATTAAAAAGGTCAAGAAAAAAATTAAAAAAAGAACATGTTAGAAAAGCAATGTCAAAACATAAAAGATAAGAGAAACAACACCAATAAATCCTATCAAGTGGTGAAAGAACTTGACAAAAACCAAAAAACTATTAACCACTAAGATGCAGAATAAAACAAGAAAATGTCTTACTGAAAAATAGAGAATTTTAAAAGTGATGTATTGGATACTGCTAGAAGTTATATAACCAGCTTGAGGGATACAGAAATAGTGAATGTCTCTCTGGAAAAGATTAAAGACAACCACCCCATTCTTTGTGAAGAAATGGAATCAGCAGTAAAACTCCTTAAGAAAGGGATACCATCAAGAATGGACAATGTCCCACCTGAAAGAGTATAAGAAGAAAGAGAAACCATGATCAGCATCTTGTAAAGATTCTGAAGCAAGCTCTGGCAGATCAGGAAATATCTCACACTATCAGTGCCGTGCTTAGGAACATTGTGCCCCCCCGCTGGATGCACTCTGCAGCAACTACCCACACAATATATCTGTGAAGCCAATAAAAGCCTTACGACATCCCGGGGCCTTGCAAGTGCAGGTTCAGCGAGGGCACTAAGCACAGCCTTGCACACCATGAACCCAATCTCTCATTAACACCGAGAAAGGCAAACTTTGACATAGAAAGAGCTACCATACCATTAACTTGATCATTCATGCAAAGTTATGTTGAAGATCCTGCTGAACAATCTGAAACTTCAAGATTATTGCAGAAGAACAGGTGAGTTCAAACTAGAGCACAGAACAACAGAGCCAATGTCTAACCTCAAGGTACTCTGTAAAAACACATAGTAAACTTCTACCATGCCTTTGTGGAATTCAAGAAGGCATTTGATAGAGAATGGAACAAAGCTTTGTTGGCCATGATAAAGCTGTATATCTGCTTAGTTCAACAACAAAACAGAGGAATAGTTCAAACATATTTTGGGAGTATGAAAAACTGTTTGCCCTTTTTTATGATCTTGTTTATTTTCTTGAAGAGAATCATTGATGAAATAATAGAAATAATCATGAACGGCAGTTGTTTGTGGTGATTCACAATTAAAAATTGTAAAGACATAACTATGACACTATCATTTAAAGATTCAAAAAGTTGACTGATGAAATTAATTAAATGATGATAATTATTTTATTAACCATTATAAAAAAAATAAGTTCATTCTGCATATCCGTTCATTTTTTAAGAACTGGTTGGCCATCCCCATTGGCTGACCAATCAGGAGCTGATTATTTGGGATTCAGGTTCCTAATTAAAGAATACCCAAAGCCAAAATGCAAGTTGATTTGTTCTTCACTGCCCAAGAACCAAATCTGTTGCTACTATATTCACCATTGTAGATGCTGCCTAATCACAGTTAAGATTTCTTCCAGCTAAGAAAACTTTTTTTCCACCAGTCACCTACATTCACACCTTACTTCGCAGCATTTGTTTACTGTGATGAAAATTATTGTACACCAGTGTAAATAAATGTTTGTTACTGTTTATAATGCTTTTCATCATTTCTTTGATTGTTTGGCAACTTCTCTTCTTTTCCTACATCCATTCATTCTTTAGCAGATCTAAAGCAATGTGGGTGTGGAAGGAATCAAAGAACCAGTTGAAATATGTGGTAATCATGAAACCATCGGCCAACTTGGTATCATGAAAATATCATACCACAGGACAATCATCCCGAACTAGGATTTTGCTATTATTATTGATGACCTTGAAAGGTACTTATATCATAGACGCATACACACAGAAAGTTCCATTTATATATAAGTTTAGATTTAGACACTGTAACTGCATCATTTCTACAAAATCATTATACTTTACATTAAACAAATGTTTTGTTAAAATTTCTTTTAAAAAATTATATTATACAGAAGAAACATTTTAATAAAAGTATAAAAGATGATAAATGATTGATGAAGGTAAAGTTGATGGCAATTTTATCAATTTTATTGTTTGTGTTTTATGGCATATCAACCATTTTAGGTGATTTAATTCCGAGAACAATCATTTTGGTAAACGTTAGTTTTTGTATACACATAGTCTTTTTAATGACACAAATTACACTATTTGACCCATAGCTGGAGAGAATGTGAGGATTGATACCTTTCCCAACAGTATTAGAATGAATATGAATGCAAACAGAACTTTATCAATTTTAATAATTCTAGAAAAAGGTTGGTGATAAAAAAGAGTTGAAAACTTTGGGTTGAAAATATTCTTTAAAATGGGTAAGCAATGACTTATTTGTTAAACTGAGTTTGTAGCTGAGAACCAAATCAAGAAATAATTTGATTTTGGTAGAAAACTGTAGAAGAAAATCAATCCCCAAACAATACAATTTAAAAACCTTCTTAGATTTTATCGTAATGTTTGGATTTCTTTGGCTTTATGTTTAATGTAATGCAGGCTGAGTAATGTATAAAAATAGAAAAGTGAAAATTAAAATGTTTAGAAAAAAAAATTTAAACAAAGTTATAAACCAGGTTTGTGGGAAATCAACTTATAAAGATATTTTTAAACACAAATAAATCAATGGAATAAACTGAAATCAAATATGGCATCATTCAATGTACCAATGTAATAGAATATTTTGCTCTTCAGAATAAACTGCTCTTACTGAAATAATTGTGACAAGAACTACTTTTACTTAAATATTTATATTTCATTCTATTTTTAAACTTTCAATCATTTCAGCTGCTTTTTGGCTTATATCTATAATGAAAATATTTCAATGAGTAATCAGACATAAAGTAAAAAAATAGGAAGGAAACAAAAGAAAGCCTTATGTCCAGAATATTTAATGCTTCAATTTTATTATTATAAATGTATTATTTATAAGTAAACAGTAGTATAATACTTTAAATGTTGAAGTTTTTATCACCTAAACAAAGCAATGCATGAGTGTTGTGCCATCCTATATATATATATATATATATATACATTTATACACACATTCTCATATACAATTCACAATAAATAAACCATCATCTAAAATGCAGGATAGTTTATTTGCTCTGTGCATGTAGTAACACATGGAGATTGTCATCTAAGCTCTCTATAACTGATTTATGATGCACTAAATAAATTCTACATGGAGGCAAACTTTGGTAATCCTTTAAGTTGGCTAAGTTTTTAGTTTAATTGAATATTATGTAATAAGTAGCCATATATATATTTTTTTATATATTTCAATTATAATGAGAACATGTTATCTATTTATATAAAGATAAAATAAATCATTTTCTTAAAGAAACAATACTTGCTTATTTATCGAATTATTTTGCATTCAAACTAATATCTTAAATTTTTTTGTATGAAACAATAAACATATTTTTAGGATTAAATGTTACACAGAGATTTAGAGGCTATAAAACAATAAATGAAATCAAATGAAACGTTATATATATAAATTCTTTTCATATATTGAGAATTATTTCTTTAATAAAACCATTCAGTTTTCTTCAAAGAATGTCTAAGGAGTGTCATATGAATTACAATCTTCCATCAAACT
>JAYKTE010469524.1:0-10185 GCA_036873565.1 Xipholeptos notoides | reverse complement strand
GTCGAATTGAGACTGAAACATGGGTGAAAATCGACTGTATTCCTAAAAGCCTCCTCTACCACGTGGAAGAGAAGACAGGTGAAAATCGACTAATGTACAGACTTGGAAGTACAATCCAGCAAGCGCCACAACAGTCGCCAATTGTATGCCTTAAGCTACTTGGCAAGCAACTGGTGGCCAATGGGAGTGCACAGACAAAGATTTTGAGCCAATCACAGTGCATTTTTTTTTTCTCCATTTTTGGTGCTTGTCTAGTTGTTACTCTGAAAAATGCTTCCTCAAAAATGAATTAAAAGAGAAAAAGAGATTTTCTTCCTTCATGAAAATCGTTCAAGTTTTTTTTTAACAATTCAATTTTTACATTTTGAAAAACTGATAACGCTTTTTTGGTGTTTTTTTTTTGCAATTCTAAAAAAAATCTTTTTTTTTTTTAACATTTTCTTTGGTGGAAAAAAAAAAAAATTTTTTTATTCTTTAACCGAAGAAATGTTTTTAAAAAAAATATCTTTTTTTTTTTTTAAACATTTTCTTGAGTGGAAGAAAAAAATTTTCTTTTTTTTAGTAACTTTTTTCTTCACTGAAAATTTTTTATAACAATTTCTTTGGTGGAAAAACAAATAAAAATCTTTTCTTTAACCGAAGAAAATATTATTAAAAAAGTAAAATTTTTCTTCAGTGAAAAACAAAAATAATTCTTTTTATTTCTTTAATCGAAGAAAATGTTATTAAAAAAAATAAAAATATATTTTCTTCAGTGAAAAAAAAAAGTTTCTTATTTTAATAACCTTTTTTCTTTACTGAAAGAAAAAAATAACATTTTCTTTGGTAAAAAAAAAAGTTAAGAATTATATTTTCATAACATTTTGTTCTTTGGTATTTTTTTTTTTTTCACATTTTCTTCGATGAAAAAAAAATTTGTTTTTTTACATTTCCTTCAGTGAAAAAAATTTAAAAATTTATTTTTACATTTTCTGCGAGAGAAAAAAAATATTTTTTTTTAGATTTTCTTCGACAAAACAAAAAAAAATTTTTCTTTTCTTTTATAACATTTTCTTCAGTGAAAAAAAAAAGAAAAAAATTTTTTTTTACATTTTCTGCGATAAAAAAAATTTTCTTTTTTTTAGATTTTCTTCGACGAAACAAAAAATAATTTTTTTTTTTAGATTTTCTTCGACGAAACAAAAAAATTTTTTTTTTCTTTTATAACATTTTCTTCAGTGAAAAAAAAGAAAAAGAAAAAGAGTAAATTATAAGTTTTTTAAATTATTATTAAATTAAGATTCATTCAGGCTTGAAATTTTTTCTTATCTAAAATGGCAATTGTTTCCCAGATGAGGATATTCATTCCTACACTGTTGTGACCCGACATGATCGCCTCGTCTCGTCTTCACCACCACCACCCCCCTCGCCTGTCGTCGTGTCTTCCATTTTCGTCATGTAGTTCTGCCGGCGTCGAGCAATCAACATTTCAGTCTTTGTGAGATGCTTTGAAGGTGAAGGAATAGACGAGCGCTTGCCCCCGTTCGAGACAGACTTGGGAAGGAGGATCTTATTTTGATCGGGGGGGAGGGGAGCGTTCAGGCTGTTCTTCAACGTGTTGTTGTTGTTGTTCAGCGATTTGGCGCTGGGGGTGTAGTTGAAAGGGGAGACAATCGCCGCCGATATGGAACCCTGCTGCAGCTGCTGCTGGTGCTGCTGCGCGTGGGCGGTTCGGATGTCGGAGGAGCCAATAATCGGTCGCTTCAGTTCGCCCCGGGGCGATATCAGCTCCGATTTCTTCCAGGAAGAGGGGGGGGCGGGCAGGAGAGAATCTATCACAGCTTCTTTGGAGAGGAGGAGGAGAGCGGTCTTGTTCGGCGGGGGAGGAGCCGGGGGAGGAGAAGAAGGCGCTGGCGGTGGCTGGGATGCGGGCGACAGTGTCGGGTTGACGTGCTGAACCAACCCGGCGTTCCTTTTCTCGCTCTTGTTGTTCGCTTTCGTCTCTTTGTGACCGACCTTCGACACTTTCTTGTTCTCGTCCTCTCCCCCTCCTACTCCTCCTCTTCCTTCTTCTTTGTTCTTCCTTTTCTCCTCCTTCCTCTTCACCCAAATCTCCTCCTCCCCTTCCTCTTCCCCCTCCTCCTCTTCAATGTTCCCACTCGGCCAATCCGCCTGCTCGTCATTGTCCCAGGCATCACCGCCATTCTTCCTCTTCTTCCACGTGCCGGGGGGGGTCACGGCAACTTTGGCCCCCGTCATCGTCATCGCCATCTCCTCCTGGGCTCCCCGGCACGTCTCGTCCGCGTCGGGCAGGCTCCGCGCCTCAGAACGCGATTTCTGGGTTTTCCAAGTTCCTGAATTTGTTCTTGGCGTCGTCGAAAAAACTTCTTTCTCTTCCTTTTTGTTCTTCGAACCGGGCGACGCCGGGTCTTTGAAGTTTTCCTCCCGATTGCCCACCTTCGAAGACGCCAGGAGGGACTTGGCCCCAGATTTGCCAGGGACAATGTTGGAATTATCAGTAAAAGAACTCAGTTTGTCATACGTGTGGGTTCGGCTGAGACCGTAGGAAATGGGCATGGCAGCCGAGGACTTTTTATTATTATTATTATTATTATTATTATTATTATTATTGTTGTTGATTCTGGGTGGAATCAACCGACTCCTCTGCCCCCCTCCAGTTGAATGAGATCGTTGCTGTCGGGGTGGCTTAGCAGGCTTGACTTGGAGTGGCAGCGTTGATCCAGAATCCTGCGACTCGCTCCGTTTCCAAAGGCTGGCAATTTTACTAGCCACAGGTTTCTTTCCAACGCCCGAAGACTTGTTCGTCTCGGCTGTTAAGGAGGAGGAGGAGGAAGACTGTGGAGTGCTCTTTGAACTATTCGCCGTAGTGTCTGATCGTTTCAGCGGAGAATTTGCGTTTCGTGCTAATCCTAAACTCGAGGGGGTCTTCTTTCCCGTAGGGGTCGACGGTCGAGAATTATCGTTTGACTTTTTTAGACTGGCGTTGCTGTCGGACTTTTTCAAATTCGCTTTGCTGTTGGCCTTCTTCAGGTTTCCAGTGGAACTGGAACTGCACTTATCCAGGTTGCTATTACTGGTCTTTGAAAGGGTGCCCGACAGGGTACTGCGCTTCAGGCTACTGATCCCAGACTTGCTTGAGGTGCTACTCTTGCTACTTTTGGGCCCTGCTGTCGAGGGTTTGCTGAGGGGCCCCTTTGAAGGGTTGGCGTTTGAGGGCTGCTGATGTGGGACGGCAGCAGAAGAAGGGTCCCGAGAATTTCTCTGCATCTGGATCTGCTCAAACGGGGCGTGGTAGCCTTGCTCGTGGGACGTGTCCACAATGAAGTTAAACGACCCCAACGCCTTCGTCCACGATTCTGGGGGGGTCGTGTCGGAGTTCCTCTGGCTCCCCCCGGTCGATCCGCCCGAACTCCTCGGACTGCTGGACGACGTCTTCTTCTCTCGCATCTTTACGACAACGGGCGTCGCATTAGCCTCACCCTCATTCGTGGCCGGTTGATGAGGAGCGTCCTTATCCTTTCCCTTTTCACTTGTCCCACTGGCCGGAGGGGTAAGGGGCGTTTCCTTTGTGAAGGTCCCCTGTTTTATCGGAGGTTTTGGTCTCTCCACCTGACTAGATTGGCCCCTTGTCGTACTGGCATCATGGCAGGGTTGGTCACTGTTAACAACAGGTAGTTTCGATCCAGCTGACTGTTTGTTGTTGTTGTTGTTGTTGTTGCTGTTAAGAGAGCGAAGTGGGCCCCCTGGGGACGAGCCCCGGGACCCATTGCCCGAAGATCGACGGACATTTGAAGTTCGAGGATTCACCTTGTTGACGGGAATTTCAGTCGATGAGGAATTTTTGGCGTTTGATTTCTTTGGGCTGTTGCTGTTCGTTCTTGGGGCGTTTTGTTGGCGGGCACTCGTTAAGGGCTTTACTGCCTTGGGGCTCTCTGATTTATTGGCTGGGGTGATTTTGGTGGACGACGGAGGGGCAGGGGGAGGATTTGTACTCTTTCGACTGTATAAGGGTTTTCGTCTGCCCCTCACTGACTTGGGGCCCTCAGGCTCCTGCTTCACCATCTGGGGTGGGTCTATCTGATTGACGACGCTCGGCTTTACAATCCGGGCCCTTCTACTGCTCGTGTCTGACTGGGAGATTGTCGAAGCGGAGCACTCGCTCAGGTCTTCAGAATTCTTCGACCAAGTGATGGAGACTTCCGAGGCCGTATCCGACGTGTAATCGTTTGAAACTAACGAGAGGGTTTCGTTCTCAATCAAAGAATCTTCGTCAAACGTAGAGCTGGAGAATTCTCTCTTGGTGATCAATTCCGACACGACTAGACTGGCGTTCTTTTCAAGAGCTCGTTCCTCTTCAGGAGAAATTACGTGTTCAAAAGAGCCTCGGTCGATCCCCTCTTCCTCCTCTAGCAATCTGACAATCGGAACGTTCTCGGCCCTCAAATCCTCGGAGATCCTCAGAGCATCGGAAATGATGGCTTCGGGGAAGAAAGCATCCATGCTACTATCATCCAGACTCTTCTGTCTTTCATAGAGACTAACATCCTCATCTTCATCCTCATCCTCATCAGCAGCAGCCTCAGACTTTTCACTATCGACCTTTTCAATACTTCCATTCGAGTCGGCATCACTGGAGCGCTGCGCCAGAAACCTCATTGCTCCGACTTGGCTCGTCTTTTGCTGCTTCTCTTCCAGCAAACGGTTGTCCTTTGAAGACAGGCTCTCCAGCATAGCCGACTCCATCAGGTCAAGGAATGGCCTGTTTGAGAGGGAGCCGGCGTTAGCAATCTCGTGGTTCGAGTGGTCCTTCTTGTGCTTGAGAAACCCATCACTGTCCTGCGATTTCGAGCGGCACCAGCCGAACCGCTGGCGAGCCTCGACCAAGGGACTCGTGGAGAAATCGCTGCACGACTTGGCCGGCTTGCGCAGGCGGTCGTTTGGAAAGTTATCAGCGTTGGAATAAGTGTTCGCCCCAACGTCCAGGGTTTGTCTCCTTCCGCTCCCAGACGGTGGCGGGGTGGCTGGAGGTGACCCGGCTGGAGCGCTTGTCGTGTGTTGCTTCAAGTTGTAATCTTCTGACGAACGAGACATCGAAGATTCGTTTCGAAGGAACATCGAGGGCGTCTTCCTTTCAGGGTCGACCGAATCTGGGTTGGGGGTCAGGGTCGCAACCCCCCCCGCAGAGGAGTTTAATTTGGGTAACTTGGAAGGGGACGATGATGATGACAACTTTGAGTTGGTTTTGTCTTTGTCTGCTGTCCCTTTGCTCTTGTCTCCCTTAGGCATGTCTCCTTTGCTCCTGTCTCCCTTAGGCATGGCTGAACTGATGCAGGCCTCAAGCAAAGCTTCCTCAGTGACAGAAAAGTCGTTCGACACAGATTCTATACTGAGTGAACTGAGAGAGCTGTTCCTGGAGAAACTCAAGGGGGTACCTTCGACTTTGAATGAGAACTTCTGATCATGAATAGCAGCCTCTTGACAAGCGGGCCCTTTTGTCGGAGCAGACATCTTGTTTTCAGGGTGCCCTTCACCCGGGGGATGATGATGATGATGATGATGCTCCTGCAGACGCTTACTCTTGAGTTGGCTCATAGAAGGGCACTTGTTTCGACCAAATTGTTCTACCAGATTGTCTTCATCAGCAAACTCTTTGGGGACCTCATCACTGAGGTAGCCCTCGGGGTCCATCATGGCCGGTTTGACCTCTTCTTCCGATTGGCCCCCTACAACTCGCCGGTTCAGCTCTGATTTATTGTTCGACGACCCCTTTCTAGGGCTCGTCTTCCATCTGGGGGGGCCAACAGGTTGCTGTTGTTGTTGTGAGGGGGATCCAGTCTTTCCTACTTTGCTCCCTGCTGGCTGCTGCTGCTGACTGAGGGACACATCATCAGCATCGTCACAACTGAGGGAGCTGAGGGAGTCGTTACGAGAGAACGTGATGGGGGTGCCTTCCATCATGTAATGCTTGGGCGAATCTCTTAAACAGTTTGATGGGAAGATGGAAGAGGGCTCCACGTTGGGAATGGTCACGTCGTCATTTTGCGGCTCTGTCTTTAGCTTGTCTCGATCTTTGGGGACAAGGCCGGCCTCGTGACCCTCAATCGAATCAATCGTTAAGTCACTGAGGGAGGTGGCGTTGGAGAAGTTAATGGGGGTGCCTTCCGTCGCGTAGGTCTTCACACAATCATTGCTGGCGGCTGCGAACTTCTTGTCTTTAAAAGAGAGAATTTGGAAAGGGAATTTCTCTGAAGGCTCAGCAGTCCGATCCACGATTGGCTTTCGACATAATTTACCTTTTGGTTTAGCAGACTGAATTATCTCGGACAGAAGCTTATCATTCTCATCACAAACAGAACTGTTGTCTGACTCCTCCGCATCCTTGACCCCCAGACTTTTGGGGGGTGAAACGTTTTCATGGATTAGAATGCTTAAGTCACTCAGGGACGTCGTGCGGGAGAAATTTAACGGGGTGCCCTCGGTGGCGTAAGATTTGACCGCATCGGAATTTAGCAACTCATCATCGTCTTTTGGAAGGGCAGTGCCTGGCAAACAGGCCTTCAGCCTCAGGGGTCCCGGACTGGTTTTGGGGTCGGGGCAGAGAGAAGAAGAGGAAGAAGAAGAAGGTCTGCCCAGAAACTTCCACCGCGGATTGCCAAGTGTTTCGCTCTTCCAACAATCAGACTTCTTCTTCAGGGCGTTGTCCGATGTACTACGTCGGATCTTTTTGCTGGAGTTGCTCGGCATGGCCGAACTGATGCACTGGGCCAAAATGTCCTCTTCACCCTCGGACACCTCGGACATGGACGAGTTTTCCTTGTCGTCTTTTTCCGATAATTTATCCAACTTGCTTTCTCCAACAACAGTTTGCTTCCGATTAGACTTTTTGCCTGTTGCCAGGGAGTCCTCATCACTGAAAGTGAGCGCACTCAAACTAGTTGTTTCCGAAAAGTTGGGCGGAGTGCCCTCCAGATTATAGACAACGGGTGAGTCTATTTTTCCAATATCAGAAATCATCTCCACCTTGAGGGGGTCAACAATGATGACCTTTGGACTGGACACACCCTCTACTGGGGGTGAGATCTTAGCCCCTTCAGGAGCCTCGACAGTGAAATCTTTCATCTCACCAGCGTGCTCTACATCATCTTGCTCCTCCTCCCCACCAGCTGAGGACTTAGCGGCCCTCTTCCTTGTGGGACTGGGGGGGAACGTTTCACTTGGGGAGTCAGGTAACTCACTTGGGGAGACGACCTCACTGGCCCTACGGCTATATTCACTGACCACTGAACTGTGCACGGAGTGGGCCTCAAAACTACTGAGGGAGCCGAGGGAGCTGCATCTGGAGAACATCAACGGGGTCTCCTCAACCATGTGGTTCTCATCAAAAGTGACCGTCTTGTGTTCACGGTCACTTGGAGAACCGGTTTCTGGCAGGACCACAACCGCTAGGTTATCGGAAGCCTTTTTGGAATCGTCTTCCTCCTCTTCGGGCAAAATGCCAGCCTCGATGCCATTCAGTCCGGGCACGAGGTTTTCAACGATTCCTATCTTAGAAGCATTTTCTTCCGAGCTGCACTCGTTCTCTTCGATGCTCTGCAGAACGTTTGGTCGCGGGTGGGGGGGTAGGTCGGGGTCATTTGCATCACTACTGTGCAGGCTGCTGATTGAACTGACCCTTGAGAAACTCACGGGGGTCCCCTCTTCACAATAGGTCTTCACTTGGTCGGGGGGGCCGTCTTCGCACGGGTCGGCAAGAATGTCCACTGGAATCGGAGCTGCCTCACTGGAAGGCTTGGCTGGCACAAACTCTTTCATACACTGGATTGGGGCTGCTGGGCGAAATGTCGGGATCGCACTTGGCGCTGGATGGCATGCGCGCTTGGCTTTTTTATCCATATTAATAGCACTGTTGTTGTTGTTGTTGTTATTATTATTATTATTATTATTGTTATTAGCAGCAGCATCAGCATCACCAATGTTGTGAGGAGAACATTTATCAATGTGAGAACCTTTGTTCATTTCTTTGGAATATTCCAGTGTGTAATTCTTGATCTCGTCTTCGGCGCACGATTCTAAGAGATCCTTTTTCAAGTCTGCGCCGCCTTTCGTGCCCGTCCCCCCCTGTGTCTCGTGTTTCCCACTCAAATCCGTCAGGGACGTTGCGGTCGACAAGTAGTTCAAGGGAGTCCCCTCTGTACAGAACGTTTTCAACGAATCGTCGTGGACCGTGTGCACGGTCTGTTCTACCCGCTCGTTCGTTCTTCGGGCTTCTTCAAGTCTACAATCAGCACAATTAGGGTCCGGATCATTGTAGGTCGATGCATAATTCATGGTGCGATCGGCGCACGGCCCGTCAGTGCACTCAGCGTAACGCTTCCCATAATCTGTGGGCTGGTCAATATTATCTAGATCAGTCTCCGCATACACGCCATACGTAGGAATCAAAGGTTCTGCGTTGCTTTTAGAATTGGCAGAGTTTACCATTCTCTCATCATAGACCTGCCGCTCGGGATAACCCATAGGCGGATACTGACTAGGAACCATATACATGTATTTATGTTGCGGGCTTGAATAGTTGGCTGAGGTCGGATTATAGTTGTTCATTTTCACGTTTTGGCAGGCGTTCTGTTTTGAGTGCTCCATACAATTTGGGATTGGATGGTCAATGTATTTGCTTCCATAGTTGATCGTCTCGTCGCGACCCTCCTCCTCACTCTCCAGCATGTGTTGGGGAGGGCTGCGCAGGCTTTCGATCGCATTCCCGTTGCCCTCTGGGGTGAATCGGGTCAGGCTGGGGTCCCTTCTCTTTTCTACGACCCCCCCCTGGCGTTCGTACAACAATTTGGAGCTCTTAGCTAGCATGTGCTGCACACGAGCCCGGTCGTGGGAAATGTCCGAGTGAACGCTCCCCACGCTGTCTTGGCTCCCCGAACGAGTGACCCGATGTGGGGATCGCATTCTGTTGTCAAAGAGCATGGCCCCATCCCCACTGCCCGTGCGCATGAACATGTGGGCCCTCATTAAGGACCTGCGCCCATCCAGATCAGATAACAGAAACCCATCTGCAGGGTAAATATAACGAGAGTTATCTCCCTCGGGCTTTCTCGTTTCTGTCGGACTGTTCCGGGGACTCTCCATATTCTCACACGTCTCCGAAAGGTTCTGGTCGATTTCCGCCTCAATCGCCCGCTGTTTCCTCGCGTGCAGGGTCGGCATGTTCGACTTGAGGTGTTTCTCTGAATCTATATTCAAGCTGGCCGGTTTGGCTGCCAGCAAATTTTTAAGGGCCGCCGCGCTCCCCATCGAGATCATTCTATGCTTGGAGTGCACCAGGTTCCGCAGCATGCAGACCGCGCCCATCTCCCACAGGGCGCGCTGATCCTCAGGGCAACGAGCCGATAAGTTCCACAATGTTCCGCAAGCGTTGCTCACAATCGTCAAACTCGGAGACCTGAGATGTTTCAATAAAATATGAAGACACCCGTGCTGTCGTAGGATTTTCCTGTAATCTTCCCTGACAGCAATGTGGCTGGAGACATTGCGAAGCACCCCACCCCCATTTTCAATAATTGCCAACGTCTTCGATGGGCTCTTGTAGGTCAACGTGCTGACTAGAAACTCTACGGCTCCGTCCACCGTACAAATATCGGCCTTATTTTCACTGCAGTGGGCAGACAGGTTCCAAAGAGCACTGAGGATGCTCTTCAGGGTCGACTCCTTCTGAACACGCATGGCCGCACGCATCAGTGTCGTCACGGCCCCAACCTCTCTTAACATCTTCTTGCTTGCGAGGTCGGCCCTCCACGACAAGTTCCTTAACACACTAGCTGCGACTTGGCACAGGTCTTCATTGGTCGAGTGCAGCTGAGCAATGAGGGCGTCCATTACTGCCCGCATTGAGCACAACAAGGCCTTGTTCGTTCCATCCCCAAACGTCAGATTGGTCAGTGCCATGCAAGCATAACGCCTCATCGTGATGTTGTATTGCTCAGTGGTGTTGGAATGGACCTCATGGTCCACTTGAAGCAGCTCTCCAATCGCTTGAAGACCACCTGAGAGACAGAGAGAGAGAGAGATAGAAATTAGTCTACTTCAATACAAATGCAGACTGTACATGAGACAGAGACAGAGAGATAGAAATTAGTCTACTTCAATACAAATGCACACTGTACATGAGACAGAGACAGA
>JAYKTE010469413.1:0-10187 GCA_036873565.1 Xipholeptos notoides | reverse complement strand
GATATATAGATAGATAGAAATATGAATATAGATATAGTTATGTATTTATTTATATATCTATCATGTACATGTATATCTTGCAAACAATATTTTTCGCGTAGAATGTCTATTCTCTCAATAAAAATAAAATACAAATAATCTTAAGAATAACAGTTAAAATCTTATATCATTAGATAAAAATGACCTTGAATTTATGTCTGTCTAGTGAAAGGTTCTATGAAACTACTTTACAAATTTTTGATCTAGAGACTTGAAGTTTGATATATATGGTATTCAGACATGTGAAACAAATTCGGTTTAACGCCTGAAAAAATGCTGCCAAGGAGTAAAACCTGAAAATGTTGATCCTTACGGGGTCTTAGTGTTCAATGTGTGGGAGCTACATTGGTTATTGGAGTGCCAATATAAACGCTGTTTAGTAAAATATTTGTTTTGCTTTAAAAAAACTACGACAGTTGTTTTAGAAAGAAAAATAACCTTGAAATTACAAAAAAAACACAAAAAACACAAATCAAATTATCCAAAAAAAAAGTAACAAAACAACCCTCGAAGAAGGCCGAGCAATAATTCTGGTATCTAACAATGTCGTTCCAAAACTAATCCTACCTGTTTTTTTAAGTTAAAAATCTACGAAGAATGGCTGGTTCCATTGAAACGATTGACTATTTATGTTCCAGAACCGGTCTCCTAAGTGTGCTGACATCAACTACATTGAATTTGAAAACGTTCAACAGTCTTTCAATTTTTTTCTGCATGGTGGAATTAAATGAGGCATCACTGA
This sequence comes from Xipholeptos notoides, assembly GCA_036873565.1. Taxonomy (NCBI): domain Eukaryota; kingdom Metazoa; phylum Mollusca; class Cephalopoda; family Idiosepiidae; genus Xipholeptos; species Xipholeptos notoides. The sequence goes on along the minus strand of JAYKTE010469413.1, from coordinate 9,406 downwards.
TTGTGACGTACGCCCATGACAGGGGTTGGTTTCTTAGAGTCTCACACCGTCAATATCTGGAAGTGAGAGCTTAACTTTAAAATAATATGTTTTTAAGTTCAATCATCAAAATAATGTAATTTGAAATCTTTTCTGATTCACTTGAGCGGAAGAAAAATTGGCATTATTTTTGGAAGGACCTTCGTAGAGTATACTCTTTAAAAAAACATTACTTTCTTATAATAGATTGCTCCATTTATCCTCTGACACACCAACGTTCACCAAAATATTTCCTTTATTCATTACATTAAATTTTTAATGTCATGGGCTAATTTTAGAAAGGAATGGATGGACGGACGGACGAATGGAAGGCTCTCATATTATAGCAATGACTTTTAATTATTTTATCGGTAGACAGTAATTCTATCTCTCGCCCTAATCTATACCTTTGCACCGTAGGGCATAATAATGCTAATTCTTTTTTTTTATTGTTTGATTTACCTAATCAACAGACACTTTGAGTTTCTGAAAGGCCTGGTGATTTATTGAATACAGGATATGCAGGAAAACGGCGTGATTTTTTTTTTATTCTGAGGAAAAATATCTATTGTCAACAGGACCATATTTCTTTTTACCCCTTTGTTTTAAACATTTTCTTTCTTTTATTTTAGCCTTCATGTATTCATTTTATTTGCTTTATTTTTTAGTCTTTATCTATTTGTTCATTCTTTGTTTTGTTTTGAACATCTATTAATATTTATTTTTTTCTGCTTAATAAATATTTTGTTTTCAGGATAGTGCTATGGACTGACAATGATTTGAACAATGGATAAAGACTTAGAAAGAAAAAAAATTCAATATGGCCACTAAAATGTGCGGATGTTTAGGTTGTGATAAGTGACGTCACGAAGTTTGACCTTTAGAAAAGAGAACGGCCATTAATCATTTGATAAAGGATGAAGTTTATCGAATATATAAACAGTAGAAATTTAGATTGGTTACTGAATTATTAGCCTGTCATTTGATGGCCACGTGATCATTTTTTGTTTTTGACATTAAATTTGAACTAGCAATTTTTGTTATCTTTTTCTTTAAATGCGAATGGAAATGTGCATGGAAATTAGGAAAAATGTGCATGGAAATTAGGAAAAAAAATTTAAAATGGGACTTTAACAACGTTGTTCGACCTTGAGTCACCACAAAGTCGAAAAAAGTAACCTTGAGTCGCATCGAATGAATGAAACAAAGCTCTTTTGAATTTCGTCATTCGTGATATTTTTCCCGACAATTAAGCTGTGGTGTTAGCAGAAAAAAACTTTTAATGGCCTGTAAAAATGATGCGCGACTTTTTGGAAAAAATTGTGCATAAAATTATGCTAATTTTTTCCGTATTTTCGCAAGCAAAATTTGGTTTCATTAATTTAATTCAATTTTTTCAAATCTTAATTCACAGACTTTCCTGAACTTTGACCTCAAACCAAACCAATTATAATTCAGTTTTTATTCACTGCCATTAATAATGAACTCGAACCTGGGAAAATAGCATGATGTTCATTGGCATTTAAAAAATTATTTTTCAAGTTTAAGTCACAGAATGAAAAATCTAGAATGACATAGACAATTAGGCCTGCAGTATAATTACGATGTACTTTATATGTGTGGTAATGTTTGTTTGTGAATGTGTGTGTGTGTGTGTGGTGGGGGTCTGTTCAAAATACAACTATCATTATATTGTGTTCCCTCATGTAATAAAATTCATCCTATGCACACAATTTTTGTAGAATTTAATGTTTAGTCCTTTAATTATGATGCATGGAAGGGATCAAAATAAACACACATCCCATTCATAGTAAATCTTATCTATTCTTAGATACAACCCATAAAAGTGACTTGCCATATCTTATATTGATTTTGAATTCAAATATCTAACTGGGACGAAGAATAATAACTATATCATAAATTAAGAAAAAATTGACCTTTCTTACTTGTGAAATATTGTGCAGCGAGGGGGAACAGTGGTAAAAACTTATACTCTGGAATCGTATTGCACGAGTTAAAATCCATGCCAAAACCAATACACTCACTCTCAGCTGCCTCAGACAGATTATGCCTGTAAACTCCATAGAGTAACTCTTCTAGATGTAAGAATAACACTGATTTAAAAAATCCGGGTGGATAAGACTCGGTTAAGTGCAAAACTGATTACAAAAAGCACAGGGAAATAACAAGTACGTAAAACTGGCATTTTACCTAACTTGGAGTTGTGTTCGGCCAAGTAGACATATCCTATTTGTGAAATATAAAATTTATATACTTTATTATATCTTATTTACTTTCTGTATTATGCTGTTTGAAAGGGATGATAAAAGATGAACTAATCTCCCATTTATAGTAAATCCTGCCGATCCCAATACATGAAACAGGAGGGAACTTTCTGATACACACAGGATTAATGCACTGAGAGTTAAATGGTTTTCGGTCAGCTGATAGAATTGGCGTAAATATAGCAAGAAGGCCATTTCTCTTTTTAGACGGTCATTGATCCCGTTTGCATTGGCAACCGACTTCAGTTTTCGAAAAAAAATACTTAGCTGATATTTGGACTAAAATCAAAAGTGCGAAAACATGCACCCGCCTCTAAAAATAAACAAAAGGAAAAAGAAATATAGAAAAAAATATACGTATAAAAGAATGCATTTGTCAATAAGTTATTTGTGAATAACTGATATCAACAAATCTATCAAATAACCAACCTCCATACCCAAAACAGTCCTGTGTGTTCATCTTGAAGAATTAAAAGTCGATACTCACACACACATAAATAAGACAAACACGTATTTACAAAAAAAAGAAACACTGATGTAAATACACATAGAATCACAGACGCGCAAACACACACACACAAATACGCATGCACGTACACGCACGCAGACGCCAGAGTGCGCGCATATGTACATGAACATGTACATTCACACGCATAAACGTACACAGACATGCCACATACGTACACGCAAAAGCACGAACACACAAGCTCAAATACACAGAAGCTTACATATACATGCTTATGAACACAAACACAAACGCACACACATTTATATATATATATATTATTGTGCGTCACATGGTGTGTAGTATTATATGTTTGGTTTGAAAAGTCTGAACACTTACTTTTGCTTATTTATTTTTAAAATGTTTCATTTTTCTTTTTAATAAGTAATCAAGTTCCTCAATTAATTTGGATTAGATATCTATCCATATGACCTCTGTGGCCCTTTCGGGAGTCCTTTACATCGTCATTGGGATTATTTTAGTTTCTCATCCGTTTATATTAGTGATTGTTTCTGTTTTCATTTCTTTTAGTCTAGAATCTAGACTAAAAGAAAATTGATCTAGACTCTAGATTAATTTTCTTTAATTTAAGCCGATGAAAATTCTTGAAATCGAGTGTTGGAAAGTCGGTTTATTTTGGTGTGTGTGCATCTGCGCGCCTCTACATTATTTTTGCACGATTTTTTTTATCAATTGATAAGCAAATTAATGTATATAATAGATACATTGGACATAAAACCTCAATGATACATTGTGGAATTTTATACCACCTAAATGATACGAGTCCAATAAAGAATTATAGCAAAACAAGCCGTGATAATAGAATTCATGACTAAGCAATAGGAAACAAAAATAAACAATTTCTAGTTTTTGATAATAAAGAATTCTATAATATTTTATGAAAAATAATAGCCAAAAATTATTAAAAATAAACAAATAGCAAGAAAGAAATAATAAGAAATTCATCATAAACAAAATTTAAAAAATAGAAACAAAAACTGAATTGAATGACTGGAAAATTGATATTTTTATGTGTTTCTGCAAAGGAACCTCAGATCCGTTCATTTAGTCATGATATGTTAATTGCTGACGAGTCAGATATACAATCGACTTTGAAATATTACAAAGAAAAAAATTAATTAAATGCTATTTCATGTACATATTTGGTGATTATATGTTTCAGAATTTGTAAGCGAGGAAGAAACTAAAAGATCCAATATAAAACAATGGTTAACCAACTTCTAATGATGTATGATTATAATATCAATGATAATAGTAATAAGGTACCACCAGGGGTTTGCTAAGTCTGGATTCTGCTACTGGGTGTGAGGGCTAGATGCAGTAGGGTAAAATCCGAGGAGATACGGCACTATAGCGGGACATGTTCGAGCCGCCCGAGGAGTCTTTCCCAATTTGACTTCAGTGAAAGTCACTGGTGCCTAACAACGTACAAATACTGAGAGATATAATGTGAGAACTCAATAATGATAATAATAATAATAATAATAATAATAATAATAATAATAATAATAATAATAATAATGGGTGAAAGCCCAATATGTTTTTGTGCCGTACAGTCGTTGACTGGAGTGGCGCGGAGCTTGCTGGAAATCAGAGGAGACGTGTTGTCACCCTGACCCAGTGGAACCCACTGGTTGCTGGGTGCGCGAGTGCCTGGTGATTGGTGTGAGATAATTTAATACGGAATCGATGCAATCTTTGAATGCAAAGATTCTAAAACATTGGAGTGGCCTATTCTTACTCGACATTTAGGGAGCACCACCTGGCATTGGCAAAGTCTGGACTCTGGTGTTGGCGGAGGTGAGAAAAGGATGCACCAGGGTGAAGACCGATATAGATGCGTCACCATACAGTCTCTGACTTGAATTGAGTGGGGTGCTGTGGAGAATCACTAGGATGTTGCTGTCACTCTGATTCAAGTTAAAGACACGAGTTGCAAAGGCTGATCGTGGCCGGTTGGAGAAATCGTATAATAATAAGGTTAATAATAATTTTAAAAAAAACCTAGACGGAGAAAAGAAAAAGAAGAAGCAAAAGGAGAACAAGAAGAAAAAAAAAAAAATAATGTTGTGCATAGAACTAAAATAAAAAAAGTAAAATAAAACAATACCCATCTCGGATGTATTCAAGCGCAAAAAATAAAATAGTCTTTGATTAACCTATTATTTACGGACCTAACATATTTCTTCCATGCAGACTAAAATCACAACTACTCTATTGGCCAGTGTCTTCTTGTTCGTCTTCCATGATTGTTTTTCTGAGCTTGTTAATTCCTTTTAGCTCAGAATGTCATGTGGCTTGTTCTTTTCTTGACCCTACTTAATCATCATCATCGTCATCGTCATCATGATATTCATCATCGTCATCATGATATTCATCATTTTCGTTTCTGTATTTGTCAACGTCGTAATCGAAATAGTCATAATGACTATAATCTGCATTGAATCCAAAAATCTTCTTCTTCTTCATCGTAACAACAACAACAACAACAATAATAATAATTATAATGATAATAATAATGATAATAATATTAATAATAATAATATTAATAATAATAATAATAGTAATAATAATAATAATAATAATAATAATAATAATAATAATAATAATAATAATAATAATAATAATTATCATAAACTACCCCATATCCTCGGTTCCTCGTCCTCGTACATTCAGTCCTCACACCCACTATTCCCAAAGCGCCCCGTGGGGTCTTCAAAATGACAATAAGTGTCCTTCTGTATTCGAATGTTATTGCCATAAGAATAAATTATAAGAATATAATTGTAATCGTAATATACAACTAGAAACTGTCCGTTATGTCTCGCTTAAACCAATTCTGATTTACATTTGTACTCTTCTATTTCAATCAGTAAGATATTTTTGGCATGGAAGAATTAGATAACGCGTCTCTGCCTCTAACGCATGTCCCTTACAAGTTTTATTCTTTGAGTTTCACACTGTCAATTTTTGCAACAGTGAAATGAGACTTTCAGCTCAGGAATACATAAGTTCAGTCCCCGTCATAATCTAAATTGCAATTCACTCTGATTCATTCATGCGGAATAAAAAAAAAAAGGAGACATCACTTTTGGAACGATTCTAAAAAAATAACCTCTATCTTTTTCTGAAAATTAAGTTTAATTCTGCATAAGTTGGAAATAATACAACGACCTGAATGTATGGATTACATTGAATGATTTATTTCATTATTATCAAAGATACAGTTTTTCATCGTCTGCACATTGGAGTTATTGGAGTTTCTATTGTGTCAGTTATTGTTAGTATTATTGTTATTCATATTATTTATCATTATTGTTGTAGGCTGAATCTTTTTATTAAAATGAAAAATTTCGATAGAGTTCTTTACAATTACACAAAAAAGTAAAAGATATAATATGGCAAAAAAAGAGAAGAGAAGCGATCTATTGTATAGGTTTTGTTAACTTCGAGTTGAATAGAGAACTGCTTTCAATTGCGAATATTTGGAAGAGGGTAAACGATAAAGAAGCTAGGAAAAAGGAGGAAGAAGCGACGAAGAAAAGGAGAATAAAAACACAAGAAGAGTCAGTAAAAAGAGAATCAGTATAATAAGAAGTAGTAAAAGAAAAAGAACGAGAAGAAAAAGAAGGTGTAGATAAAAGTAGAAGAAAAAGATAACAAAAGAAGCAAAATTAGAACAAGAACAAGAAATAGAAGAAAAAAGAGGTACAAAGTTGTAGCAGAAAAAAAGAGAAAAATAGAAGAAGGATAATGATAAAAAAGAGAACAAAAAAAGAATAGGACCAAAAGTAAAGAGAAATAATACAGAAGGAAAAAGTATATATCTACTTGGTCGAGCACCAACTCGAGTTAGGTACAAGAGCAGTTTTACGTGTTCATTATATTCCTGGGCTTTTGTCATCAGTGTTGCCCTTAACCTTGCTGAGTTACTCTCATTGAGTTGACAGGTCTCATCTACTCGGGTTTTTGGGATCCGTGTTAATCTCACACCTAAACTAGTTACTCTCCCGGGGTAACGAGCCTCATCTGCATGAAAAGGGTGAAGAAAGAAGAATGGAAAGAAATGTTAAGTAAAAAACAAAGGAGAACCTTTTCAGGTCCTTTATGTGCTAAGAACAATTACTTTTTTAAAAGCATTCTTTTGTCCACATATAGTTTTCTGAATAACAAATTATTCACTATTTAATCCATAGCTGGAGGGACAGTTGGAATTCATGCTTTTCTAATAGGTATTAGTCGAAATCTGAACGTACACGGAAGGACTGAGGTTCGAACTCACGTATTACGATTCTGATGTATGTATTAGTATAAGGAGATATGGTCTAATAGATATATAGAGAAATAAAAAAAATTCTGCAACATTTAGTGCAAGAGCAATTTTTAACATTTTAAATATTATTGTACGTTTACGAATGTCAACTTCAACCCCATCACCAGTGTCATGTTTATTATCGTCATCGTCAACACCACCACTACCACCATCATTATTATAATCCTCAACCTCAGTATCACTATCATTGCCTCTACAAGAATACCTCTACCATCACCAATACCAGATTATTCACCATCTAGACAACAATCAGAATTAAAGTCATCATTGATGCCACCACAACCACCAACATCCCTATCTCAATCATTATTATCCTCACAAATCTCAATATCACTACCACCCCCTCTACTAGATCACCGTTATCTTCAAAAACCACACCACCACCACCACCACCACTGGTGACTTTGTTAGTTTTTTGTGACATTTTTAAGAAAATATATTTCTAATATCTTCCTTAGTTTAGAGTTATCTTAATGTTTATTTTAATTTTTAACAGTTTCGACATTCGAAGTAGGATTTAAAGTGTTTTTTTCTATTAGACTGTTCGAAAAACCATGACTGATTTTAGGTGATATATTTTTAATTGGTTTTACTGATGAATTTTTCTTGAATTTCAAAACGAGAACAAACATTACTAGTTCATCAAGTCATCATCACTGAAAAACTCATTTATTAAGCCAATAAAACCCAACAATGTCAACATGAAAACAAGAGACTAGTAATTACTTTTCAAGAGTTCAAGCGCGGCAACAATACTGCTTTAACTACTGCAATCACAAATAAAGCATAAGAATAAATTACAGCATTTCAATTAATAGTACCAACTCGGTTTAATAATACACAACGTCTATAAGTAAAACCAATTGAAAAGCATACCACTCAAATAATTATTTTCAGAGCAATCTAATGTATGTTCTCGATCCATAAATTAAAAAAATATATATAATCAAAGCCAATTTTAAAACATACCATCTCAAATCGGCCATTATTTTCTGAACAACCAAATATAATATTTATTCGCTTTCTGAAATACACATAAAGTTCATGAGTAAAATCTACCACCTAAAATCAGTTATTCTTTTCCGAACAACATAGTTTCAGTTAGTTTAGACTTATTTTATAAATATTTCTTTAGTTTCGTCACATACAAAAAGAAGTGTATATTGTAAAGAAATCAGAAAATGTCGAATTACTGTAGACAAAGTAACAAGTCTTCTCGTTAACTCTATTAAACATGGTTGCTTTCCTGTTAAAGACATTTAAGTACCCTGATTTGGAAAACACAATGAATAATAAACCCAATCAAATCCTTTAGTTTCAGTCCCAGTAAGTACATCTTTAACCCATTAGCTGTAATTTAAATTGTGTAATCAGTAATTTGATCACATTCTATAGGACGGAATGTTTGAAGAGAAGAAGCCATTATCTAAATGTAACGAGATAGGGGTTTTAATATAAAATGAGTGATGAAGATGAATGGTCAAACATCGAATGTTCTTTGACAAGAAAAATGCTAAAGTTAGATATTTTTATTACTTGCATTTGCTTTCTGTCGTCCACAAGGCCTGTTTGACATGTCACCTCGTAGGGTCTCCCTCTATGTTAGTCAAGTAGGATTTTTTAGACCTAATTTGTGTAAACGTCCTTATTATTCTCAAGCAATGGGTTAATAGTTGTTTCTTATTTCTAAATTAAGAAAAATGAAAATTGTTTTTCGATGTTTCTGAGGCAAGTCTTGGTATCGTGATCTATTTATATATATATTTTGACTAATTTCCTTATCTTTATTCACATATAAACAGTTCCAAGTTTTGTGATGGAAAAAGAAGATAAATTGCTTTTGAAAATAAATTTCATATGAATAAATAAACCCTATTTATTATAATTATAAATATAAATAACGCTAAGAAATGTGGTAGCATGCAAGCAACTAAAGTTATTAGCTTTATTTATATTCATAGTAATAAATATAGTTTAATCTTTCATATATACATTATAATTATACACACACACAGATACACAGAGACTTATACATACATACACACACACACATATATATGTATGTGTGTATATAAGTAAGTATATGTATATTTTGGCAGCAATTCATTTTTTGAACACATTTCATTAAACATCAATTGTCGTTGTTCTTTAAAAAACATTTGGAATATATAAAAAACTTTTCGAAAGATATTAAAAGAAATATACGAAAAATTGTTGAAAGGATTTGTTTTAAAGAACAACGAC
>JAYKTE010469412.1:0-19131 GCA_036873565.1 Xipholeptos notoides | reverse complement strand
TAAGTCGTCTTCACCCCCACCATCATCAGCATCGTTCTCCTAATAAAGCACAACCTTAGAGAAAAATGATTAATTTTTCCTAACTCCAAATCAAAAACACACCGCACTCCAACTTACACACACAACAGTACAACAGACAACACACAGCAACACAACACTTTCTCTGTTTTTCTATAATAAAATATTTGTTTCAATTTTAAGCACGCGTGTTGTCGTTCGTCCTTTCTTTCTCCATCCATTCTATTAACGATTTAACAACTCCCTGGTTTATTTCATTCTATTCCTTCCAACTTTTATTCTTTCCTTTGTTCGCACGCCGCCCCCACCAGGCCGCGACACCTCGCCTCCTGCCCGTTAGGGTCCCCACAGTTGCGGGAGGGCCGCAAGTAGTTCCCTTGGCTTTGCAGAATGAAAAAAGAATTAACAAACTAATTAGGATTAACTGGAAAAATATCTATCTATCTATCTATCTATCTATCTATTTTTCTTTCTATATACGAGGTTGAGGTACGTTCAGTAAGTAATGAGAAAATGCCAGGAAATATGATATTTATTTTCATAAGCTTACAAAACTTTGCCCCCTTCAAAATAATGGCCTTCCACATCTACACACTTCTTCCGTGCGTCTCTTCCAATCCTAGAAGACCTCCTCAAAGTCCTCTTTTGGTAGCCCCTTCAGGTAATTTTCCGATGCCTCTTTCAGTTCCTCTGAGGCTGTCTTTCATGCGTGGAAACAGGAAGTAGTCACATGGGGCTAGGTCAGGGCTGTAAGGTGGGTGTTGCACCACTTTCATTCCTCCGTCGGCCATCCATGTGGTCACCAGCGTATGTTCCATGAGTAATGACTTCGGTCAGAACTGTCTTCACTGTGCCAATACTAATACCAACAGCTTCAGATATCATCCTCACAGTTATCCGATGGTCTTGCATCACTAATCTTTGCACTTCCGCAATATTTTCCTCCCTGTGTGCACTGTTTGGTGCTCCAGATCTGGGTTCATCCTCAACCTGTTCATTTCCTTCAGAAAATCTATAAAACCATTGATAGAAACTTGCTTGACTAATGTGTTCATCACCATAGGCCTCCTTTAACATTCCATAAGCTTCTTGTTTGGTTTTCTTAAGTTTAACACGGAATTTGATGGCATAATGTTGTTCCTTGTTTGCCTGCATTGGCAAACTTGATCAGACTGGTTCCAAAATGAACACCGCTGCACTCAAACCTAGAATGAGAGAAATTTGTCAGTAAATCATTTTATAGACTATATGTATATGTACTTCACCATGAAGTAGCAGTTTGATCAAATCATATCTAATGTATTTTCTGACATTTTTTCATTACTTATTAAACAAACCATGTATATATTTAGAGAGAGAGAGAAAGAAAGGAGGAGAGAGGATGCGACATAGAGAGTTGGAAAATCAAGTGAGAGGGGAAAAGTAGGATAGAGAAAGAAATTCAGAATGAAAGAAGAAGAAAAAGAAAAGTGGGGCACAGAGAGATATAGACAGAAAAGAGAGAAAGTTAGGATTTAGTTAGATAAAATTAAGTTTAAAAAGTTTCTTGGAAAAAATTTAAAAAAAAAAAGAGAGAGAAATGTAAAAAAATAAAAAATTGGTTGGGGTTAATAGGCTGGTACTAAGAACAAAAGACCAGAGTCAAGAGAAACACCTAATTTCAAGAGGATATATCTTTTTTTTATCAGGTTTCCTCCTCCTCGTCATCATCTGCCTCCTCCCTCCTTCATTTTCATCCATTGCATCCTCTTCCTATTCCTAAGATTCTTTGCCTCTAGATCAGCTTGAATCCCTTACTAGTGTCATTTGATAGTTTATTTCTTTATGTATTTTTAAGGGGGAAGCCAGAGTGTGTGTGTGTATGGGGGGGGGGCGTTCTAGAAAAAGAAAGAGGAGAATTTTCACTAAAATCATCAAGGGGGAGTTGAGAAAATCGCTTCTCTCACCCTTTGGTGGTAGTGGGTAGATGGTGAATTGAAACCATTGGTTTTTCTGTGTCTTGCTAGAGGCTACCTGGAAGATAGAGGACATGGAATCACACCTAATACACTAATAATTCTGTCCATCCTGACCACCCTTCCCTAATTACACTCAGGGCTAAGAAGGAACAGTCAGGATTGAATGGAAAATACAAAAATTAGTTGGTTGCTTTTATTTAACCACATTTTAAAACCTTCACGTATGAATTTGGAAAAACGTTTTGTTATTTTACCTATACATTTGTTTTGATAATTATAGAAATGAGGAAAAGAGTCTTCAAATTCAATACACAAATTATCAAGCATCATCCCAAGGATGAAGAAAAATCTGAGATTATTTTCCAATGTTTGGCCTGTATAGAGCAACACTCACCTAATAAAAAGAAGTTAATTTAAAAAATTCATGTTAAAAAAATATTAATTGCAAAAGGATCAATAACTTGGTTATATGTGTCTTGGTGTGGTAAATAAATATATATGCATATATACAAGCGTACAACATGTTAATTATTTGTACAGATAACTTTTACATTTCGGACTGGTTGGCCTTATTATGTTAAGTGGCAGTCTCTCTCTCCCTCTCTCTCTCTCTCTATATATATATATATATAAAAATATATATGCAGATAAAAATATATATGCAGATATATTTACAAATAAATGAATAGATAGATTCAAATAGTTTAAAGCATGTTAACTTCATTAAAAGCTGATTAGTTTCATAACAGTATTATCTAAATATGTATAAAGATATACGAAGGTCGTTACAACAGTAATGTCCACAATTTTTAAAAGTTATTTTTCAAAAGCTGAAGAACTACAAAGATCAGACTAGTACCATTAAATGACCGACCTTTTGTTACCCAGAATTCATTTTTCTAAAAGGTGACCACCATTCTCAATGCACTTTTGCAGTGATGAACAAGCCAGTTCTTTTCACATCTGGAGCACACTTTGTCTACCACATTTCTGTCACCACTCTGAAGTTGATGAACTCATCTCCTGTGCTCACATGAAATGCATTGGCTTTGTAAACTTTCAATAAGCACTGGTGAATATTGATCAGTTAATTTTGTCTCTATGGAGGAATTTGATGATGCATCTTTGCTTCTGATTGGGGCTATTTTCTTTTTTTTCTTTTTATCAATGCAATTTGCAATACTCTTTGATTCATTCAAGTGGAATAAGAAAAATAGGAAGCATTAGTTTGAGAATGACCTTCATATATCCATATCAAAACATATTTTCCAGCTTTATGTGTATATATATATAAATATATATGTATATATATATATATATGTCTGTGTAACATGTTGAGAGACCATGTATGCTTTCTGAGTCTATATAGATAAAAAGAAAAAAATAATATCTTTGTAGAAAGTATTCAAAGCATTTATTATATAATATTTCAGATTGCCTCAATCCTTCTTCAGAAACTGAATTATTATCCTTCTTAAATGAAATGAATAAACCAAAAAGAAAAATAAACAAAAAAAGGAAAAAAACAGAACTTTTAAAGTATTAACTATGTAAATGTCATGTGATTAGAAACAAGATAGAATATATATATATATTTATATATAGCTATAATTCAAAGATTCTTCATATGGTAAGTACAGAGGATGTGAGGGAAATAATGAATAAGAAAAGTGCTTAAAACTGTGGTAGTAATAATATTTATAAAAAAATAAGTTCTCTGCTCAAGTTTTACTATCTGGATCAGGGGAACATCATTAAAGATAGAACCAATCGTTGTTGTTGGGCTCCATCTTTAATTATGTTCCCCTCATGATCCAGAGGGTAAAACCAGGGTAAAGAATGGCCTTTCTTGATATATATATTTATACATGTACTAGAAGTATTGACTAGTATTGTTTGGGAGTTGCTTTTATATTTCTTTCGCGCTCATTTTGATCTGTTTCTTTTGTAATTCCAAGATGTTTTTTCCCAAGAAAACTGCTGTAACTCTTTGAAAGCCAAAATTATTTTAGTAAACACCCCAATGACCAATATAACCCCCACACAGTAGATGCAATAAACCAATTTTTTAAAGTTGGACCTCCAAGCAAATATTTTTCCAGCTCAAACCCAAATCAAATTTGTCCTACAGGTCAGAATACCCCATATACCAAATTTCAAGCCTCTGGAACAAAAATTAGCAAGTAATTTAGTAGAGACCGTTCCTTAGACAGACACACACACACACACAAAGACACTTACATACACACTCACACACATATATATCTATATATATATATATGTATGATTTATATGTATCTGACATCAATATTTTCAAGAAATCTTACTTCATTTTGGATCATTGAATTTATTCAAATTCATTATTTTTTTTAAATTCGAGTGTGTGTGTATGTCTGTGAGTGCATGCATGTGTGCGCCAAGATCCTCAAGCAGAAAACCTTTTTTTAATCAGTATTCTTCATTTTTCTAATCATTTGATGAAATAAAGACAATAAGCAAGGAAAAAAGAAAACAAAAGAATCTCATTGAACATCTTAGAATAAGTAGATCACACCATTTCTTCTACCTACTTATCAAATCACATATATGTATTATATCATATATATATGGACAGAGAAAGAAGATTTGCCTCATTTCCTTATGATTTCTGTCATTTTTAGATCTCACTTCAAGTGTCTCTAAAACACTCAATTACAAAATCTTAAACATTTTTCTATTGCAAATTGACATCTGGATTTTTCTATCCAATCTGTTTTCTCTTTGACAGAGAGTGAGGATGGAAGGAAGAGGCTGGGATGTAAGTACTTTTGAATTTACATGGAAATAAGTAGACACAATCATGACAAGTGGCTACACACAGCATATATTCATTGAGTGTGTGTGTATGTGTGTTTATTTGTTTAAATGCATACATGCCAATTCTATATGCGTTTGCATCTTTATTTGTATGAATTTAAACATTTATTTATGATTTGCATGCACCTGTTTTTAATTGTATGAGATTCTGTGTGTGTGTGTGTATTTGGAGAAAGAGGACAGAACCAAGTACTTATGTGAATAGACTGTGATTGCTTCAGGCAAAAGTAAAAACAAAATAATGCCTATTTTAATCATAATCATTTTTTTTTAAATCTGACAAACAAAAATAAATTTTAAAGTGATTAATATCAGAATGGAATTGTGAAGAATGATTATATTTTTCAATTCATAGATACGTGGAGGGGTGTGTGCCTTCACCAGAAGGAAAGGAACAAAACTGGATATTTTTGAAAAATCTGATAGCTATAAGATTGATAAAATAGAGAATTATATATTTATCAGTGTGTATCTATTTGATCTAACACTTGCTTCATATTTAGAAGATGAGAGCTAAGCTCCCAGCCTGACCCAAGTCCCTTGGCAATAGTTGGGTGGGAGGGGACTGAGTTCTGTTTCCAGTCAATTTGGCTAGAAATCAACAGCCTGCTTATTAATATTTCCTTTCTTTAGAAAGAACAGTAGGAAAATTAGACCAAAGAGAATTAGGCTTTTAGTTTTGAAAAGACCAAAGGGTTATGTTTATTGTTAATAAAAATTTATTGAGATCGAACTTAGATAGAATTTATATCAGATATATGAAGGAGAGGCAAAAACGATATGTGCTTTTTACTAAAGAAATGTTACACTGAAAATGTAGATATTTTTTTGATTCACATTGATAAATAATTACAAAAAATAGAAGGACCTTCAATGTTTTACCTTACACTGGTTCAAGATAATCTCCTTCCTAAGTTTTTTTAAAGTCTTTTTATTTAAGTAAAAATACCCCAAAAATAGAAAAGGAGAAAATATCATAAAATAAATACTATGATTGAATTTATTGCCTTATTATCTTTTAATAATTAGACTAAAGCCAAAAAGGAGAGCCAACCATTCAGAAACAATTTTAATTCTTGTGAAGGTGGCCAGTTACTCACACAAAACAAGTAGAGAATATGTAATAATGGCAAATAAGAAGAAACAGTTAAAATATTTGATAAAAAATGCCATTTTCTTTCTCCAACCTCATCATATGCCCCATTTGTGACACAACAAATACATATATGAATGCTAACAGTACACCGCTTTGTCTGACTGACAAAATGATGGACTCACTCATTCATTCATTTTAAAGTCCATCAGGGAGATAGTTGATCTTAGACAACAACTCCACTACATCATGAAAGCCTCTCCTGAATCCAACCCAAAGAACCCTGCTGAGAGACAACATATGACATCCCAACGAAGGTGATCAACCCAATTTTTTTGATTGGGTTCAACTAATATTTTCAAAATGGATGTTTCTTCTTCTTTTTATAACTCTAAATATTCCTAAGAAATAATGGATGTCTTAGTTCCATCAGTTTTGGCCCACAAAAACTAAGGAGCACAAAACAAGTAAACAAAAGAAAACAAAGAACATAAATACACGATAAATCAGAAAAAAGAATGAAAATGAAAGATGAAAAAGAAAAAAATATTAAAAAGAGAAAAACAAAAGCAAAAAAAACTTTTGTTTAAAATCGGATCTAAAGAAAAAGTTAGAACAAACATTGATTCTAAAAATCATTCCTGCCTACAAATGACATTTGTCTGAAAGATAAAGGAAAAAGCTTTTCTTTTTTGTCTCTCTATCTTTGAGTGTTTCTAATTTCTTCCATTTTCTCTACAATCTGAAACAAGCAGGCATACCTAGCATTGCCTAGCTGTCTGTTCACTTCTACATGTGTTCCATCTATAACAACTGACAAACATGAATTTGAACAAAAATATATACATACACATACAATCAAATTATAAATTCAGTTTATAAATTTAGTAGCAGAAGAAATGATTATAAAAAGCACAAATGATTGGCATAATAAAATGCATGCAGCACATCTACACCCTGGACAGACAGCATTTCTTCAGTAGCAGAACAAATGATTATAACAAGCACAAATAATGTAAGTAATATAATGGATGCAGCACAACTACACCCAGAATAGAAGGCATTACTTCAGTAACAGAACAAATAATTATAATAGAATGGATCTAGCACAACTACAACCACATTGGAGGCATAAGATAATTCAAAAATTGAAATGTGAGAAAATACTTTTATAAAAAATAAAGCACCAAGAGTTATTGTGTTGTTGACACAATTTGTTTTGTTTAAAATCTTAATAAAATCGACACATAGGTCTATACTGTTTTTGATAAGATCAGTGTGTGTACAAGAATAGCAATAGCTATTCAAATTATTTTGCAATTTTTAATAACTATCATTATTCATTGGAATTGAAAGATTCCTTATTTTTTGATAGACACCAATGAAATCAAGTCTAGTTTTATATAAATGAGAAGAAAGTATTTATTATCATTGATAATTGGAGCAATAAATCTTGATGACAATGATGTTAGACAATTCTTATGATAATGATGATAATAGCAATTAATTCTGATTATCAATAAATAAAATAAATCTTTGACAGAAATGAAATCTATTCACTTGAATGAAAATGATGAGAAAAGCCAAACACAATGAATCTTTTTCAACATAAAATGTTGAGATAATTAGAGAAAATTTTTGTTGATTTATTAAGTGTTTTTTGTTTTCTTTATTTAGTTTATAATTGATCCAATTTTTATCTTATTGTATTTTATTTGTTTTTGGTTATTTATATCGAATAGATCTGCCCAAATCCAAACATAGAACAATTTAGAGTTTCAACTTGTCTTCAAAATTGAAATCTCATTTTAACATAAATAAGTTGCAGTTTTAAATCTTTAAACAGGAACAGTAGCACCCTCCAAACTTAAAAAATAATCACTTTATGCTAACTTTCAGATATTATTTTTTTCTTATTAACATTTTTGGGTATGAGTATTTGGCATGGGAGCACATGCCCCTTTTTTGGCACAGGAAAAGTTTACAGTGCTTTAATCTTGTGGATTGACTAACTATGAAGCTTTTAAAATTAGTCTGATGCTTTTCCCAAGACATATTCCTTCTTTTTAGGGGACTTAACAGGTTTCAGTTAATAAAGTGCATCATCAGCTAAGGAGATAATGGTTTGAAGGAATGTGTTTGTCTGTGTGTGTTTGTATGTTATGAGTGGAAGTGATGAGAATATTATGCAAATTATGAGAAACAAGTTTTATCTGTTTTGTGTCATGCTTTTGCTCAAACAACAAAGGAAAAAAATAAAATCATTGAATAGCCGAAAATGTTGCTTTCTTTTGGCATTGGGTGAAGAAGCCATCTATTTGTGCGAAAGAAAATATGATTTAGAAATATAATTATATTTAATAATTATGATGATTAATAGGGAAGAAACAAGATTTTAGCTGGGGATGATGTTTCTGTGGATCAAACAGATTGTGAATGTTTTCAGTTTTCGTGTGTTAAGTTCTTTTTAATTCCATCAGTAAGAGCTAGCTAGTGTCAAGCTTCAAGAAGCTAGTCTCCTCCTTAAAAGAAGTGACAATCACAGATGACTCTTATCAACATCCTGAGAGAGAAGAAAACCCCCATACAACAAAAACATCAAAGGAATCCTTCCCCGGTAGAGACTTATCAACAAACTTTGGTTTCTTTACTATATCCAAGTACCTTAGCTTAGTATGACTAGTCTCAGTACACAACAGTCACGTTATCCCATGATTTTTTACGGGTATCAATGCTTTTGCACAGACGTACCTGTCTTGAAAATTAAGTTTCCAGACTATTTTTCACTTCTTTATTATTGTTATCTTTATAGTGTTTTAGCCAATTTACTTTCAGCATTCTTCAGATAATGTAAGGTTGAAATGTAACAATAATAACTAAGAATAATTTTTAAACACTTGACACTTCTACTCAGTTATGGTTAACTCAATGAGAACAGTCTATCCCCATGGATTGAATAAAGGGTAAGATTCAATGTTCTATGAAAGCTCTCAATTATGTCTTGAAAATTCCAAAGTCAGATCACCTGAAGAAGGCTAAAGAATAGACTGGTAAAAACGTTGTTATATTAACAATAATTAAGAGGAAGACAACAAAAAGTTCATACAGACATTATCAAGCCTCATTTCAAAGATTCTGAAGAACAGGATCTGTCCTTTTGTCTTTTATGCAGATAATTAATATGTTGAACTTGTCAGGCCAGAATTTCCATTAATCCAGACAGAAACCATATGCCCGACAACATAAAAAATAGAAAGAAAAAGAAAAAAATCTGAAAGAAAAATGGTTTCATTACAAGAAAATAGGGACCAGTTTTTTTTTCAATTTTCCTTTTTTCTTGATGAAATTACAGACGAATTTTAAGGTTTTTACTTTTGTTTATAGCCTCAACAAACTGTTTGAAAATAAAGATGACTTAAATTCTTAGTAATTTAAAAACTTTTGATAATCCAGAAACTTTTTAAAAAGAAATCAAAACTGAAACTAAATAAAAATAGAAAGCATGAGGAAGGATTAAAATGAGGGAATGGATGAATGATTTATGAAACATGAAAAATTTAAGGAGAAATACTGACCGTGAATGAAAAAGAAAGATGAGTTAATGAGAAAAAAGAATTATAAGGAGGAAAAAATGGATGGAAAAATGAGAAAGTACAAGTTTGGTTAGTCACGAATTACAAAAAAAATAAATAAAAAAAACAACAAAAAAGAAGGGAAACAACTAAGAAAAAATAAATTCAAATAAAAGACAATGAAAAAAAAGATGAAAAGAAAAAAGGAAAGAAACTGTTAACAAAAAAGAAGAAAAAACATCAGAAAATGGAAAAAAAGGGAAATTTTTTAAAATGACTGAAAAAAGAAAAAACAAACAAAATGGAGACAAAAATAAAAGGAAAAACAAAGAATAAAAAAAGAAAAAGGAAAAAAGAAACAAAAAAGAAAGAAAACGTAAATGTTGTAACAAAAAGGCAAAAAAACAATGAAGAAAAAATAATAAAATACAACAAAAACCAAAACAATAAGAAAAAACTATAGAAAATAAAGCAAAGCTTTTTTAAAGCTAAAATCAAAAACCTGTTTTAATGAGGAATTGAACTTTAATTGAATAAATTTTGATTTAAATAAGAAACAAAACATAAATCATAAATGATAATAATAATAATAAATAATACAACTTTAAACATTCATAATTTTTCTTATATTTTGCAAATAGGGTTTTTTCATTATTTTTAAGTAATGAAAAAAAAATGAAATAAAGATAATTAGAAAATTCAGTTTTCTATAAAATCATTATTGTTTTTATCTGTGATTAATGTGGGATAAAAAACCATAAAAATATGACAAACACTGACATTAAAGACATAATGATGCAATCACAAAGCATCAAGGGTTAATTCTGATTGGCTCTATGATAGTTTGTCCAACAGTTACACTTTTCAAGATTCAATTAAATTCACAAATTAAATGAATGGTCCTCAGGTGGTTACAGGTTTAATTCTGACTGTAGGTGAAAGAAACTAAAGTTACTAAATATAGATTAATACCAGTATTGGTTTTAAGTGATTGTCTTTGACAGAACAGTTATCACTTCATTTGGTTATCTCTAATTTTTTATAATCTAATTTTTTAATCTATTTTTTGTTGGGTGTTTCAGCTGTGATGGTTTTAAAAAATGAAAATTTATGTGAACATAATGAATGTAGCCATTAAGAAGATCTTGGCAAGGAAAATGATTGTGCCACAATGTTTTTATAAAATTATGACTAAATTTACAGCAATATGAGTTAATTTGAGTGTCTATTTATTCTTGTCCTTGAAATGTTTGATGATATATCAACCTTTGATATTCTTTCATGTAGAGAATAATCATTCTTCATAAAGTTTTTCATTTTGTCACCCTGTCATTGATCGAAACACCAAATTCACCATTTAACTGGTAGCTGGAAGAGATAAAGTGGTGCATCACTTTTTTAGCACTAAATCTGAAAATAACGGAACAACTAGGATTTGATCTAATTAATCTATCACCCCAATACTCACCCACTGCAACATAAAGACTTACTTCTGTTTTAAAACTGGCAATAAGTAACAATTAAAAGTACTTTAATGTGTGATATCATAGGAGGCATTCCCAGATTTCTTTTTAACATAGCTGAGAAATTTGATTCATTGATTAGTTTGTTTTATGGCAAATCAACCCTTCATAAGTCATCTAATGCCAAAACATTAGTTATTGTAGTAAGATGGCTGTAAGTTAAATGTTGCTTATGATTTAAATTTTTTTTTTCTATATTTTTGTTTCTTTCAGGAATCCAAGAATATTTTTGGGGTCAACCTTGTTGTGTATTTGACAAGAGTAAATATAGCCAATGTGGCAATTTTAGCCAGAAATATACAAATACTTTGATTCTGGCCCTAAACCAAAAATTAGCTATAAAATGGTCTAAAATTACACGATTAACATTATATATGGAGAGTTAGTTGATGCAAAATTAGAATTTGGGGCCAAATTTGAACCAAACAAAAAACAAGACTAGCATCAAGTATCTAATAGAATTCCATAACTAATTCAAGTGAACTTTTGTACTGAATATCAAGTCCAATCAAATTTAACTGGCAGTCGCCATAGTTTGTGAGACTCTTCTTTTCATACTAATCCAGATTCCTAAACACAGCTTGCTTTTAAGTTGGGGGGCTATCCAATTTGCATAAGAGTGACAAGACCCTGCATTGGTTTATATGATTGTTGGATATGAAAACTCATGGATGCTGCAATTTTGAATGCAAACTCGTGATTGCTTTAACAGTAAGGCAATTGGGAGAGCATTACCCCTACAATTTATAAAAAACTTAAGAAAATTCTGAAGTTTCAATCAAATATCATTGAATTAAATGGAAATGACAATTAGATATGTGTAGTGTGGTAGTGTGTATTAGTATACCTAGAATTCATAATAAGAATAATGTTATTTATTAATTACAATGGAATTTAGGCAACTTAACTTCCATACTGTTACTGAATCCCTCTGAGCAGCCAACGCAAACAGTGTGTGTCTCAATAAAAAGTAGAAAGAATCATGGCTGACAGTACAGATCAGATAAGTTCAATTGTAGAGAAGGGAAAAAAAAGAAGAAAAGTAGACCAGAGCCAATTTTGTCCAAGATGATTATAGCAATCCTTCCTTCCTTCATTATACGATTTAAAATGAATGTTCTTCAGTAAATATTTTGGATTTTTTATTCACAAGAAATTACTTTCTTTTATCTAAGAATGAAAAAGAAAAAATATTCTAAAAATTCATAGTGGAATAACAAAAAAAAGACAAAAAAAGAACTGATTAAACTCAAATCTCTTCACGTGATTCGACAGAAAAGTATTATTTTACAAACTAAATATACAATTTGTGTTTTTTTAGTAAAATCTTTTTCTTACTAATTTTACTTCCTTTCTATAATTTTGTTTTTCTACTGAACAAAAACGGAAGAAGAATAAAACCAAGATAAAATACAAGAAAGATAAGTTAAGAAGAAGATGAAGATGATGTAAAACACTATTTACAATAATTCTATAAACACAAGGAAAGGAAGATTTCAATTAATTTTCTGGTGAGGAACGAATTTACATTTTTTTCTTTTCTTTTCTTAGCTTTTCTAAGCTTTTCTTTTGCCTAATTCTTGTTTGGACTGTTTACCCCATTAAGGATTTTGTAATATTTTTAAACCTGGTAATTAACGAGGAAGCATTGGTATTTAGAGAAGAGAATGATCAAAGATATACATTGGGAAAGTATTTATAGGAAATAAATCTGTGAGTGGAAAGAAATGAAGGGAAATGGGTGTGGAGCAGGGCAGGGAAGGAGATGTAGAAGAAAAATATTGTTGAATCAAATGGTGATAATGATATTTCATTAGGCAACTTTGGAAGTGGCATGAGAATAAAAAGAAAGTGGATTAAAGGAAGAAAGAAAAAACACAAGGGAAGAAAGGAAGGAAGGAAGGAAGGAAGAAAGAAAGAAAGCAAAGAAAAGAAGGAGAGAAAGGAAGGAAGATAGAAAGAAAGGAAGGACAAAACCAAAGAAAAGAAGGAACAGAAGGAAAGAAAAGAAGGAACGGGAGGAAGAGAGAAAGAAAGAAAGAAAGAAAAAAGGAAGGGTGAAAGGAAGGAAGAAAGGAAGAAAAGAAAGAAAGCAAGAAAAAAGAAAGAGAAAAGAAAAATGAAAAGGAATAGAAAAGAAAGAAAGAAAAGATTTATGAAAGCAATAAAAATAAAGGAGAAATAAAAATGTTGAATAAGATTAGAAAATAAAAAAGAAAAATGGAAGAAGAAAAGGAAAAAGAAAAAGAGAGAATGGAGAGAAGAAAAAAAAGAAAAGATGGGAGGAAAAGAAGGAAGAGAGGAAAAACAGAAATAAAAGGAACAAAGGAGGAAAAGGAGGAAAAAGAAAAAGAGGAAAGAGGGAAAGAGAAAAAGGAAGAGAAGTGGCAAAGAGAGGAGGAAGTAAAATGATATGAGGAAAAGAAAGAAGAAGAAAAAAGTTAAAAAAAGGAAGAAGAGTAAGATAAAGAAGAAGAGGAAGAAAAAAAGGAAAAGGAGGAGGAGCAGGGGAACATGGAAGAAAAGAGAAAAGGAAGAAAAGTAGGATATATCATTTGGTTGTGCACAAACCCAAATTAGGCACAAGGCCAGTTTTATGTGCCCTTCACCTAGATGAGTTACTCTCATTTAGTTGACGGGTCTTATCCAACTGGTTTTTGGAGTCAGTGTTGTCCTTAGACCTAGATGAGTTACTCTCCCAAGTTAACGAGCCTCATCTGCACAAGGCAGCTGGAAGTGGTTTTGACTGGGAATTGGACTCGTGTAATACAATTCCAGATTCCAAGTCCACCCTTGCTGCCAAGGAAGAAAAGGATGAATTGGACCAGGAGGAATATGAGGATGAGAGGAAAGAAGAAAAAATAAGAAGAAAAAATAAAAAACACAGATAAAAGAAAAAAGTTACAAAAAAAATACAAAAAACAATGTAGTAATTTTTTTTCAAGAACTATCCACCATATCCACTGTAATCCTTGGAAATATATTTCTAAAGCATATATTTAAAGAAAAAAAGCAATGATACCCATTACTCACTTCATCCCAGTTTTTTAAATTTTTATTTATTCTTTTCTTAAATTGATTGAATTGAATGTTTTTGTGTTGTTGGATTCTGAATGAGGTACTAATTACAATTAAGAGTTTGGTATCTTTTCACAGGGCCTCTTTAGATTTTCTTTAGAGCCTATAAATGTTAGGGACAAGGTAGAGAAGAAAAACAAACATTCTGTATGTGTGTGTATATATATATATATATATATATATAGACACACATACACATTCATATACACGCAAACACACTAAGATATTCATATGTTCATACCAAAACATCTATATTATTAAATTGGGGCTAGCAATCAAAATGAGACCAAAAATAGAGGCTTTATATGCTAATTGCACTTGCATGCACTCACACACACAAATAGCATGGAGTAAATAAGAATATTTCCTATCATTAAATGATAAATTAGGAATAAAAAAAATAATGGTATAAATAATAATGAAGACTAAGAAAGATTATTCAGTGTTACCAGAGAGTTGAATCGCTTATTTTACAAAATACACTTTCTTAATGAATTAAAAAAAAAGAAACATTAATTCTATTCTATTTTCAGGTTTCTAAAACAATATGGGAATGTCAACATTGGATTTTCATGTGTACCCTAACCAATCCGGAGTGATCCGATCAGGGTCCACTCCCCATACAAATTTGGGCCTGTCAACATTGGATTTTCTAGTGCATCCTACTTAACCTAGTATGATCAGACAAGAGTCCTCTTTCTAAATAAATAACAACAGGCATTCATAAATTGTACCTCTAACATTTTGAGCTCAGGTTTTGCACCAACTTTAAATCCAGGATATTAGCTTCATGAAATTTGACTTTTTTTTTTATTGAAAGATGAGTTCTTCATATCCTATCTCACCTTTGAAACTTCTTTCCAGTCATAATGTCCATACATACATAAATTTTATTCACAAGTAAAATTTCTTAAATATATATAAAAAAATCATTTTAATCATTTAAACTATTGTAGAAATACTTGTAATTCTAATGGATAATTATTAATCGAAAGCCATGATATATTTTTCAAATAGCTTTTTGGCTATGTATTAATTTTATTTGCAGACTGCTGTTCTGATCTTTATAATTGTTATTGCACTATGCTTTGTCATCACATTTCAATTCCTACTCAAGCGGGCCAGAGGTTTAGTTGGTCAAAATATGGTGTAGTGCAATAGACACAAACTATGGACGGCAGTGATTACTGGAAATACGGTTACAAGACTCAGCATTCCAATCCATTGTTGTGATTAATCACTTCACAAAGGCCAGAAGATAAGTTAGCCGAAACATGGGGCAATTAGAATTATAAAGATGAAGATAACAATTTCCAAATAAAATTAATACATAGATTATGAAGCCTCATCAAAATAGCTTTTTGGCTATGCACCAAAATAGTCATTCAAATAAGATTTTTTATATGACCTTCAAATTCCTTTTGATACTCTGAAAATGATGACTTTTGTGGGTTTGAAAGCTGAAAACAAATTGTTCTTGGAAATATGAAGCACCAAAATGTAACCAATAGTTTGGAAAAGAGGATGGATTCCCCTCTTCCTATCTATTGGTCACATTTTGGTCAAATATGAGTCAAAAACCATAGAACTTGAGGAAGAACTAATTATGTACTCACCCAAGGATATTCTGGTCAATGACAGTTGAAAGAGGGAAGTTTCGAGGGTAGATCTGACATAGAGATTTTAATAATTCATAGGCAGGCTTCCAGAATCTACCAATCTAACAAATTAAAAAAATCAAAGAAAGAAAATTTAAAAAGAAAAAATTTCTAGAAAATCAAAAATCGGGTTAGACTGTTTTGATTATTATCATATCATATTTTATTATATGAGGGCCGTTCCAAAATTAATGTCACCTATTTTTTAACTTATTTTTTAAAAGTTAAAGAGATATTAAAATGAGCGATCTTTTATGCCCCAGAATTTATTTTTCTAGAGAGTCACAAACCATTCTCAATGCACTTTTGCCTGTAATGAACAAAGCTCCCCATTTTTGCGTCTAGACCACACGTTATCACTCACATCTCTGTCTCCACTCTGAAATCGACAAACCCATCTCCTAACTGTAATAAAATCAACTGCATTGGCTTCATGAATGTTTAACATGGACCAGTGAATGTTGATTGGTTCTATTTTTTTCTGAATGGAGGAATTCAATGATGAATCTCTACTTCTGATACACTTTCATGGCAGGGGTTGATTTTTTTAGTTTCATATCATCAATATCTGCAACAGAGGGATGAAACTTTCAGGAGATGAATTCCTAAGTTCAGTCACTTATCATATCATAACCATGCAATTTGAAACCCCCTCCAATCCATGGAATAAAAAAGATTAGGTGGCATTACTTTTGGAATTATCTTTGTAGTTAAGTGCAGAGCAGGAACGATTTTTAAAACTAAAAAAAAACTAAAAAGCAATATGAAAACCATTCATACCTTTCCCAAAAGTTATTTTTCAAACAGCAAACAATTACCAAAACATGTAAATTATCAGTTTAAGTCCAAGGTTTTCAATCAACAAAAAATTTTTATTAAAAAATTAAGAAACATTTATCAAAGTCAGTTAGTTTTTTTTTAATAACTCATCAAATATTGAGGCTGACAAAAAACATACTAAAAATTTTTCAAATGATTTAAATTCTATTAAAAAATTATATTTCTGAATTAGTTTCAATTTTCTTTTCAAAATAGTGGGGGGATTGTTTACTCTAATTCTTATTAATATTCAAAGCAAAATATTTCACTCTGTTTTAAATCTTTAATCAATTTAAAACTTTTACATTTTACGAAAATAAAAAAAGCCTCTTTTTTTGCCTCCTTTCTTTTTACCTAAAATTTAACATTAAAATATTTCTAAAATTAATTTCTATTATTTAACTAGAAATATTAAGTAAATCTAATGTAGTAAAAACTCTTACTTACAATGGCCTAAATTTTTCATTAACTCATTTTCAAGTCAAACACGACTTTTTTTCTGAATATCAGACGGCATTTTGTTTAAAGCTGGAATTTTTTTTATAAAGTCCCAATTTACAGGAAGCACATAATGACTTAAAATCATTATTCAACATGGGATTAGTTGAAATATTTTTAAAAGATTTTATTTTTTAAGTCGAACTCAGTTATAAGATATTAATTTAATGAAATGTTTCCATTAACATCAAATAAATTTATATTTAAAAAATAAGTTTAGGCTTAATTCTTTTTAACCGAAATCATTTTGATGTTCTTGTTATTCTCCTGCCAAGAAAAGTTTAGTGGTGGGGGAATAACAAACAAGGGCCAAAAGACTTTAGCTTTGTGGACTTTGTGATAATTTGTCTGTTTTTGTCAATGATGAAATCACTGGATATAAAAGGTTATGTGGATATGGGCTGGGGTGAAGTCCAGTGTTGTTTGTAAGTATGGATATTTACTGTTAGTTTGTATGATTGTCAAAAGAGCTCACACAATGATTAAGAGTATTGTAAAAAGATAAAACAGTAGAAATTGCAATTATGAGTGCATAGATGTCATAGGCCAGGTGTTAGGGCATTTTCTTCACACATCATGGTCTGCAAGTTCGAATTCCACTTGGAGTTTAAAATAATAACAACATTGCAAGTCACTGATGAGATCCAATAAGATCGAAATAGCTGTCTGGTACTTTGTTATAAGTTCAGCAAGAATTTGCATTTAATCATATCGCTGTAAATAAGTTTGACTTGTTGATATAATTTGCTTCAGTATGCCATGAAAAAAAACATATATATATACATATGTATATTATATATGTGGTAGTTACAGATAACAATGATTTGAATCCTATGTATTTTTGTTTTGAAAAATCTTAGGTTTTCTTTGGTGACAACTGGATGTGTATACAAGTACTGTAATAAGATGAAAGTCTAAGACTAAAATTAGATCTTTGATTGTAGTTCCTTGAAAATGAACATTTTGAGGGATTTTTTTTAATCATGAAGGTTAACATATTATCCATTGCCAGTGGTGGGAGGAGGGCAAATTTTATAACCGGCGGCAAAAAGCAGTTGCTAACCCATTGGGTCCAAGCTACAATAAAGACATGCGTTTGACAATGTATAATATTATAGATACAAACTCCACTGCCTCATTTCCCATGAAAGGATTGAAATAATGCTGGTATTTACTTTTCTGTCACTATTAGTCCAGTAATATGGCAGATATTTGATTTATTGCTATTATTATTATAATTATAAGTGTTGTTCCAAAAGTAATGCCTATCCTTTATTTTTGTTTCTACTCCACCTGAATGGATCAAAAGGGATTGCAAATTGGATTGTTATGATGACTGAACTTATGCATTCATCACCTGGAAGTTTCATCTCTCTGTTGCAGATATTGACAGTGTAAAACTCTAAGAGTCATGGACATGCATCAGATGCAGAGATGCATCATTTAATTCCTTCAAACAGAAAAAAATTGAACTAATCAACATTCACCAAATCCTGTTGAAAGAGGGTTTGTCAATTTCAGAGATGTGAGTGACCAAGTACCCCCCTAGAAAGGAAAATGGATTGCCTCATTCATCATTGGCAAGAGTGCATTGGTAAAATGGTGACTATGTAAAATCTATATTCTGGAGCACAAAAGGTCACTTGTTTTAATGGTACCACTCCCATGATCGTAGCTCTTCAACTTTAAAAAATAGAAGGTACTATCTTTGGAACAATACTTGTATCATTGTAAAGTTGAGGGTGATGATTGTTATAAACGAAAGGTTGTAGATATTCCGATGGCAAATATGGGTTTTTTTTTTGTTTTTTTTTTAAATTTTCATTTCCTCATTTTAGAATTTTCTCATTATTTGAAATCACGAAAATCTATTGGTAAATTTTAGTATGAATTTGATTTTATTTGTATCTACCTGGCAAACTAGTTTGGCTGCAAGCATGATGGAGAGGGGGAAGATTTGAAGTAGAATGGAGATACTGAGAGAGAGAGAGAGAGAGAGAGAGAGAGAGAGAGAGAGACAGACAGACAGACAGACAGACAGACAGACAGACAGAAAGA
>JAYKTE010469302.1:0-10187 GCA_036873565.1 Xipholeptos notoides | reverse complement strand
GTCTTGGGGGTAAAAGGGGTAATAGTTGTCCCCCCCCCCTAATAGAACCAAAAATGTCTTTTTTTCTTTTCTTTTAAACTAAAGCTATTATTTATTTATTTATTGATACCACGAGTTGTTGTGGCTAGGGTTCGGTAGGGATTTTATTTTTAAATGTTTTTGGTCACCCCTTATAATTTTTTTCTTTTTTTTCCATTTTTTTCTACGGAATATTATTGTCTATTATTTTAAAATATTTGGGGAAAAAAAACCATTATTCAAAGTTTTTTATGCAGTGCAGGCAGCCAGTGAATGCAGTGTGCTCACTTTTAGGGGTTTTTGTGCTCAGGTGCTGTGCAACCTTTTTCACTAGAGGGACATTTTGAACAATCAGCGAGGCCCAATATGTCACTATTAAAAATGTATAAAATTATGGCAGTCTTGCACTCTTGCAGTGTAATCCGGACCAGTCTCAAATAGGGTTACAAATTTTCGCATATCACCGGTTGTATGTTTTGGGTTGCAATATGAATAAATCGAACGAAACAAATTAAACGAACAAATTGTGATTTATTTACACAACAAAACAACCAAGAAAATAAAATTTATTTTACAGAACAAAACCAACCGTGTCTTTACGGTGATAAGCGAAAATTAACCCCGGAAAAATGTGTAACCCTATTTAAGACTTATGCGGATTACACTGCAAGACTGCCAGGTGTTCTCTGAAAAACAGATAACTCGAGACAATCATTAACAATTTGTCATAGATCGATAAAACAAATTTCGAGCAAATCAAACATTTTAAAATACGGTGATGATTGGACTGTTAGTAGGAATTAGGAATTAGTAGTTACGAATTAAGGGGAGATAACTAGAAGGAAACAATCCAAGGGAAATAACTCAGATATGGCAGTGACAATTTTTATGAATTTTTAATCGAAAATTAATAATTTTATTAGTTTAGAATTTCAAGGAAATATACAAATAGTTGTGACGATAGATATAACATTTAAAATCATTAAAAACTAATTAAATTTTTTTTGTATAAAAATATTTGTGATTCTTGATTCTAAGCCATTGTGTGAATGTGTGGCAACAAGCATTACACAAATAATAAAAATTTATTTTTCTTTACTGTCGTATCAAAATTTCTACACATTTTAGAGTCACAATATACCTTGGAGTTTTAGAGAAACGAGTTACTCTTCTTGAGTTAATGAGCCTCATCTACCCAAGTTTGTTGAATCATTATTTCCCTTCACCTAGACGAGTTACTCTTCCTGAGTTAACGAGTCCCATCTACCCAGGTTTTTGGAATCAGTTGCTTTTACATCTAGATGAGTTACTCTCCTTGAGTTAACGAGCCTCACCAACCTAGGTTTTTGGAATCAGTGTTGCCCTTACACCTGAGGAGTCACTCCAAAGAATTAACAAGCCTCATCTGCCAAAGGCAGCTGAAAATGAATGTAATAGTTTTTTAATTGGATTTGAACTCACATAATAAACTTCTAGAGTCCAACCTGTTACCACTGCTCCACTTTAGCCGCCTCATGAATCTGATTTAAGTTATTTGAATTGTTTTTTTTTTAATACATGTCAGGGGTATATGGGTTTTTCCTCGAGATCTACTTCATTTTATTAACAAGTTGTAGCGTTCAGTCCTCATAAGTGTGCCCCAGAGCAGCAAGAAAAAAATCCCAAAAAGATATGGAAAGCAGAATTGCAAATCTGGTTGTATCAGTCAAATAAAAAAGGCCATTTCCTTTTAACCTTTGAGATGAGGTATGATAAATTTTACAAGCATAATTCGGACTTTTGTCCTCATTTGTTTGTTTGTGTTTTATGGCATATCAACCATTTTAGGTCATTTAATGCAGAGAACAATCATTTTTGGTAAATGTAATCATTTTTCCACACTTAGTTCTTTGAATAACACAATATGAACTATTTAACCCATAGCTGGAGGGAATGTTGGGATTCATGCCTTTCCCAAGGTATTAGTCCAAATATGAGTGAAAATGGAACAACTGGGATTCAAGCTCGTGTGCTACGATTCCGAAATCCGACTGCCTATCCACTGGCCCAAGTAGACTTTTCCACTATTGTCATGTAGTGAGACAGAGAATATTAAAGATGGGGACAATAGTCTGAATAATGCTTGTAAAATAAAAAAAGTAAATAAAAAGTTCAGTATAAAGTTTGTTATTGTAGAAACCAAGCATTTGCAAACATAAAGCAAAGTTTATAAAATCAAATACAAATTTCATTGCATTATTTTGGTCTTGCAATTTAAATTTTGTTAGGATTAGATTTTCACATTATCTAGCCTTGTTGACTAAATTTCATTTCAGTTTTATGGCATAACCTTTGGAATCTATTGTGAACAACACTTCACTTTCATCCAGTTGCCAACCATTGTAAAGATTTAAAAACTTTCTTTCTTTCTTTTTTCCATTTGTTTTCCTGAAATAAATTCACTCACCCTGTGCCACTTTTCGACCCTAAATTTCATCAACAAATATCCATATCATCTTTTTCTGTTTTGAAACTTCATGTATAAAAAAAAAAAAAATCCGCTCTAACAGAAAATAAACACGCAATCCAAGACGATGTTGCTCACCAATAATCTCTGCAGACTCTCGTATCGCCTTCTGCCCCCTTCTCAAAGTGACCCATTTTTATAAGAGTTGAAGGCCACCTCATTTGCATGCACGCAGTGGTAAATTATAAAAGGTTGTGGGCAC
This sequence comes from Xipholeptos notoides, assembly GCA_036873565.1. NCBI lineage: Eukaryota > Metazoa > Mollusca > Cephalopoda > Idiosepiidae > Xipholeptos > Xipholeptos notoides. The sequence goes on along the minus strand of JAYKTE010469302.1, from coordinate 7,461 downwards.
CATATTGAACTTCTTTTACTATCCTGATTCTGCACAGCGCACATATGTGAGGCTGTTTAAAAGTTAAGCCTTTAATCTCACAATTTTTGCCACACTCCAAATATTTTCCATTACAAAAACTGATTTCCATAAATAAAAATCAATTTTACGAAAGATTTTGTCAAAACTTCTGAGTTGACTCCCACTTTTGTTTTTTCCTTCTTAAAGAAAACTACAAACTGATGGGTGAAGAAAGCTGTCCATAAAAAATTTTTTACTTTTCAAATTTTTCTAATTCTGTAAAGAAAGAAAGAAAGAACACAGGAATAGCAAATGAATGGATAGAAAATAACTAATAATTACAAATATTCGGTTGTTTTTCGAAAAGTTCGTCAAAAGTTTGTGAACACTTGCAAAAAATTGAAATTTTACTTACCAAGTAATGACAGAAACAACAAAAATTATTCCTCAAAATAAAGACCATAATTTTCCAAGACTTTTCTGCCATCGATCTGAAAGCTTTTGAATCTAGTGAAAGAACCATTCTGCCGGCTTTGAATCAAAGAATTCTTGACATGATTCCTTGACTTCATCAAACAAGTCTTATCTGAGACTCTTCAGAAAGTGTGTTGCATTGAGAAGTAAAGGCCATAATTTGGTGGAGCACAGACAGGACCGTAGGCTGGATATGGCAGAACCTCAATGCTAACAGGATCTTTAAGCTTGTCCTTGGTCTTCCTGGCGGTGTGTGGCTTGGTATTGTCCTGAATGTCCTGCTGCATCAAAACGTGCTTTTGGTTGCTCAGAGCTGGAGACTTTTGTTTCAAGTTTTCATAGACCCACTCCATTTGCTGACAGTAACAATATAGTTTTTCGGAATCCTTGGGATGAGGCTTGATAATTTGTACAAGTTCTATCACCTGAAGACGGCCGGAGGGCGAATTGGCCGAAACGTAGTGAAGACTGCAATAACATGGATGAGGACAGCAGTCCGAAAAATACTTGTACAGATGCAAAAAAAAAAAAACTGATTAAAATTACATAAAATTTCAATTTTTATGTAGTTTCTAATTGTTTCACAAGTGTTTACGAACTTTTGGGACAACCATTTAAAGCCATAAAAAAGCCCTTGATACTCATACCAAAATCATACATCCATCCATGCATCTATCAATTAATCACAAAACAAAAGGTTTTGTTTTTGTTTTCTTTTTTTAAATATTTTATTTTTTTTTTAGATTCTTTTTGGATTTTATTTCTTTCATCAAAACATGTTTTTCCCCTCCAATATTCAAGAACAATTTGAAAGTAAATACCAAAGCAGAGAGGAGGAGGGAGGGAAAGGAGGAGGGAGAGAAGTTTTGGGGGGAGGAGGGGAAAGAAAAACAAAATGGATAAAGGGGGGGAAAGGAAGAAATAAGAGAAGTGGAGATAGCGAGAGAGAGAGAGAGAAAAAATAAAAGAAGGTAAAACAAAAAAACAAACAAAAAAAGGGGAAAAAACAATTTTTAAAAAAATGGATCGTATGTATATATATATATATATATGTGTATTTTTTTAAAACTTTTTTCCCATTCTTTTTTTTTCCAAATATTTTTTTTTTTTTTTTAAAACCTTTTATTTTTATTTTAATATCTGATTTTAACGTTGCATCAACAACCTAAAGTGACGTCTAACAAAACAATGTAAGTCCAAAATTATGGGGGAATTCCAGTCCTGTATCTGATGAGGTGCTATTTCTCCAAGGATGTCCGTGATCATGGATAATGCCACTCAACAAGTGACCAAAATTTTTATATTATACACAGTGATGGTATTAATTAGTTAATAAATAATAATAATAATAATAATGAAAATAATAACTTGAATTTTAAAAAGAATCTATTATTGATAGTTTGGTAAGAAATAAAAAAGAATAAGAAATTAAAAAAAAAAATGATTAAAACTAGTAAAAAATAACTTGATTGAAAATTAAAAAAAAAACTGTAGGTGGCCTAAATTTTAATAATAATAATAATTATGATAATTTAGGCATGCCTTTAATAAAAAAGAATAAAAAATTAAAACAAAAGAATCAAAACTAGTAAAAAAACAACTTAATTGAAGATTAAAGATTAAAGAAAAATCTGTAGGTGGTCTAAATTATTATTTTTACTATTTCTTTTCTTTTTTTCCTTAAATAAAAAAGAATAAGAAATTAAAAAAAAAAAAGGATAAAAAACAACTTAATTGAAGATTAAAAATTTAAAAAAACCCTCTAGGTAGCCTAAATTTTAATAATTTAGACCTGCCTTAAAAATCGAAGATACACCTGATGAAAAAAATATTTAATGATAAAAAAAGAAAAGAAAAGAAAAACAAAGAAGATTTATCAGAAAAGTTGGTTAAATAAATGAAAATCAGGAAAGAAAAAAGAAAAATTGATGAAGAAGAAATTTTGTTGATTGAATTTGAAAAAAAGGAGCAAAGGCTAAAAAAGGATTGTGTGTTTTTTTGTTTTTTTTTTGTTTACCCATTCACAGCCCAGAAGAAATAAAAACCTTATTGGCCACACAGTTTGTTGGTTTGTTTGTTTATTTTTTTTGGATTGGATGTTGTTGTTGTTGTTGTTGTTATAGTGCTTCATCAGGGACTTTCTCTGTCATGTGATGATGAGTCCAATTTGTTCCCTGATTTCTGCTGTTTTTTTTTTTTTATATATATATACAAAGACAACAACAACAATGAGGAAGGAGGAGGAGAGAGGAGGAGGAAGAGAGGGAAGAGAAGGAGGAGGAACATTTTTCAAGCCCAAAACAGAAAGTTCATCTTTGTTTAAAGGAAACAATTCTGACAATTGGTTTTGTTGGGAAACAAAGAATTTGAGAAATAAAAAAATCCAAACTCAATCGAATTTTGTTTCATTCTAACAGAACCAACCAACTTGGAAAGGTTTTTTGGCGCTTTAGTAAAAATAGCCGTAATTACAAGAAGAATTTTTATATTTATATTTTGTTACAGAAAGAGGATTTAGAGGAAGGTAACTCAGAAAAATATGAAGTTATTACTGGGGCTGTGACAATATGCTTTCATTAAAGAATATTCATGCCACGGACTTGACTATTTTGCTATTTTACTATTTCTTTTAATTCTGTAATTATTAGTTCTAACAACAGAATTAAAAGAAAAGGTAAAATTTCAAAATAGTCAAGTCTGTGGCAAGAATATTCTTTGATAAAAGAATATTGTCACAGCCCTAGTTATTACACATCACAGCCCCCACACCCACAAAAAAAGGAAAGAAAAGAGTCTATGCTAATTAGAGAAAGAATTCTGTAACAATGAACTGCCTCACTCAGATAATGAAGGATATATTCCATTCCTTAGGAGTTTTGTAGGAGGAAGGGGTGGTGTTTTTCCTCTCTTTTTTTCTTTGTTCATAATTCTTTTAAATTATTGAAAGAAATGAAAAAAATGTCAAAACCAATTCAACACAACCGTGGCTCTAGAATTCTTTTCAATATGATAACACAACCATTGTTGCAAAAGACCAAACTTGGTGACAAGTTGAAAAGGTCTAATGGAACAGCAACTTTTCATAAAAAGGGAAAACTGTGGATAGCATTAGAGCTCTCTCAGAAAAAATATCAAACAACTTCTGATAACAACAACACCTTAAGAGAAAATTATATATGGTGGGGAGGAGAGAGAGGGGAAAAACCTTTCTTAACCATGAGTAATGATCATTGTTGGATAGAGTGGTGGTAATAACCTCAAAATAACTGCCCAAACTGATATTTAGCTAAAGGAGAAAGTAAATCTTTTAAAAAGGACTGGCGATAAAAGGGAGTGAGTGGGTATTAGTAGGAGTACATTAAATCTGGTTATGTGATAGCCCCTCCTTGTAAGTAGGACCCACAAGTAAAACCTTGGGGGTAACAGTAGCCACTTGTGTATGGCATTCTTTCTATCGCGCGGTTCTGCCAGACACGTATATAAACGACATCCATCTTTTTTTGGCAAGACTAAAAATGTGTAAATATACGTCATCTGTCTTTTGGCAAAAGTGTTACATGCGTGTCTATATATACGTCATCCAATCGCAAGTGGTTAAAGTAAGAACATAAAGAAATATTATTTGATGACGGAGTAGCAAAGGCAAAAAGATTAGAGTGTAATGTAGCACAGAGTTATTATTATTATTATTATTAATGATAATATTATGATAGAAATGATTTGACAATCCCATTGTGCCTGTCAGTGTTGGTTACAAGTGACATTTTTCTCACCGGTTTGTCTTCAAAAATAGCAATTCTAACTGCTATTAGGATGAATAGAGACAATAAAAACACACATACATCTCTCTTTCTTTCTCTCTCTCTCATATATATATATATATATATATATATACATTCATATGATTAAAAAATAAGACATTTTTAACACAGAAATAAAGGAAACTATTTTGAATGATTTTTTTAAAAGAATAGCTGATTATCAGATTCCAAGAATCGGTAACAATTGTTTTTTTTAGAAAATAAAATTTTTCTTTAATATCAGTAGTATTTATCAACTATCAGCTTTCAATAGCTACATAGATTTCTTTCCTGATTTGTTAAATAAAACATTAAAAGAAAATCCCATTCGAATGATTTTGAACATAACCGTAAAAGCTGATACTAAAAACCAATTTTGTTATTAAAGAGCAAAGAAATCAAATTGAAAAGAATTATAATGAATATTAATTTAAAAATCAAGATAAGGAATTCTTTTTAGGTTTAGGTTTTTATCAATATCTATAACAGATATAATTATGGATTATTCAAAAACCAATAAAAATCTACAAACTTGTTTAATTTTTAATGAGAAAAATAAAAACATTTAAAAAAACATTTTTATTGGCAGAATCTTTTTAAGATCTATCAAAATTGATTGAACTAACTATAAAACTAGGTTTCTTTTAGTAAAATAACTATAAACAGATGATTTGACCCTCACTCTCCCAAAAAAACATATTAAGATTATGATTTAGATAAACCATTTGAAAATAGACAAATTATTTTTTTAAATATAAGTATTTTTGATAGTTTTTTCAAAATTGTTTTTCTGATTAACAGAATAATATATTTAGTAAATATTCTCAGATTTGTAAGATACAAGGTATAGGTATTTATAAAATTCTAAAATTAAATTGTCAGTAATTGCTTCTAATGTATAATCAATCTAATCATGTTATCTATCTCAATATAAAATGCCAACTACAAGTGAATAGAAAACATATAAAAATGGAAATTTGGTGCAGAAATATGTGACTTAACTAGCCAAGAAGATTAGGAATCAAATTGGGCTCTTCATTCAGAAATAACCAAAGTTGCTAATCTTGTTTAGATTTAAGCCAACATATCAACACTACACAGTGAACTATACATTAGTTAGAATACTTAAATTACTCTTCTCCTATTCTCTTTGAATGCTACACAAATGAAACTTAAACACACACACTTTTGGTAGCCTCTTTAAACTATGTTACAAATAAGATAAAATATTGTATAAGTATAATTTGAGACTATCAGTGAATTGAACAAATTCTGTAGGTGCTTCTAGAATGGGCAAATTGAACTCTTTAATCTTCATGGATCTGTTTCCTTGACTTATTTACTTTAGAAAGTAAGAAATAAATAAGCTTATTGGATCAAAGAGGTATAGAACAATCATCAGATCTAAAAGGATTCTTAGAAGTAATATGTACAAGTGAATAGACATTCATGAATGAAATTTCCCATCGGTAGTATGAGAAATAATAAAATGAATTGAAAAATTCCTGATGTTGTTTTCTGATGTTTGATTGAATTTATTGACTTTGAGAATTCGTTAGCTTTATACATGGTATAAATCATAGAATACTTTGGCCTTCCATGTGCTAGTTTATATTTATTAACATTTATGCTGTCCTGTGTATTAAAAATAATATAATGGATTATTATTAAAGACACTCAGAGAAAAAATATCTTATTTTATATTGTAGGTTTGTTAGTTTGTGTTTTACGGCATATCAACCTTTTTTCAGTTCATTTAATGCTGATAACAATAATTTTTAATAAACATTCTTCTGTATACACATAGTTTTTTCTAGAAAACATAGTATGCAGTATTTAATCCATAGCTGGAGGGAATGTGGTGATTCATACATTTCCCAAGGGTATTAGTCCAGATTTGAACTAGAGTATTACGATTCCGAAGTCCTGCTGCCTATCCACTGCTCCAAGTGGATCTCCCCACTCTTATTTTATAAGCCAACAATTGAATTGTAGACAAGTTAACGTCATTGTCATTAGAATTAGATGAAATTCAATTCATAGTTTTAAAAAATTGTATGCAGTAAATTTAGCTAAAGTAGATTTAAAATGATGATCTATTCTTGCAGAACATTTCTGATAAATTATGTCAACGAATAAACTGAATGAAATACTTATCACTATTCCAAAAACCCAGGTAGATGAGACCCGTCCACTCAATGAGAGTAACTCATCTAGGGGAAGGACAATACTAATTCCAAAAAGCTTGAGAATATGATGAGCACATAAAACTGGTCTAGTGCCTAACTTGGTTTGGTGCTTGACCAAGTATATATCACACTTAACAATATATTAAACCTTCTTAGTAGAAACAATAATTATCATCATTATTGTCATAATATTTATAATTTGTAATGATAAAGGAAAGTGAATGATCAGAGTCTCTTCAAATAGAGGAATAAGTTTCCCTAATTTCTGTATTAAAAACATAGACAAATTATTATTATTAGGTTGCTTTTACTTTTATTAATGCCAAATGTAGATGAGAATTTTTAAAGGAGAACTTAATATAATAACTGAAATGAAGAGGTAATTTAGAGATAACAGAATGGCAAAAAACAAGAAGAGTCCAAGATCTGGATTGTTTATAGACTATTTAGTCTGCATGTTTGTCCTTCATTAAAGGAGGGGCTATTGGAAACCAGTCAGTCCTTGATACAACTGAAAACAATAACTGTCCGACATCATCAATTTGAAAATAATTATCAAAAAAATATCAGAAATAATTCTGTGTTGTTGTTGTTGTTCCTCCTTCCTTATTCCGACTGTCATTCTTCCTCATTAGAATGTAATGGAAATCCACCCAAATAATCAAGTGTGTGAATATGTATGAGTGCATGGTTTATCTGTGTGTACAAATATATGTGTGTGTCTGTATGTGTGTGTGTGCGTGTCATTCAGAGTCATAGTATTCTGTATAGAGTAAGATGACAGTTCAGTTCCAAAATGATGAGAAAATACAGATTTATTTTATGAAAGAGGAGGAGGAGGAATAGAAGGATCACATACACACACACACACACACACACACCTTGCCTGTCATTGACATGTACATTTCTTTGACAGAAACTCACCTGTTTGTTTTTATGTGCATGTCTGTATTTGTTAACATATAAATAATTATATATATGTGTGTGTGTGAATATAT
>JAYKTE010469191.1:0-10188 GCA_036873565.1 Xipholeptos notoides | reverse complement strand
AAGTGTTGTGGCCCTAAGAACGGATATATAGAAAAGAAAGCAGTGCTCTACAGACAAATTTAATTTTAGTTGACCTTTGACAACTAAATATTTTCATTTACTATCCAAATTGAAAAGTTACTCGCTAAACTTATGAAATGTTATTTCTCTCTAATGTTATGAATAAACCAATAATTCGAAACTTAGTTACTGTTTAAGAAAGTATAATCCATTTCACTTTGAAATCCTTTTTTTTCTGTGTGGTATAAAAATTTGTTGAATTTCTTCAGATATTTTATTAAACAGCCTTGTTGAAAAAAAAGAGTATATTGTTCTTTTTTCTATTCCCTTAAACATTTTATTGTTTAAATGATTTTGCTTTGCTCGTTTAATTAAAAGAAAAATAAAGGTTGAAGAGACATTTTTCATTGGGTATTTGGAAGAATGACAGTGAAAAAAGCAGTCACTAAAAGATAAGTGATTTATTATTTTTAGTTGCCACTTGGAAAAAATCATTGGCAAATGCAAGTGTTCCACTCGCAAGGTAGAGCTCTGGAAAGATAGAATACAAAGTAATGCTTTTAGATAAGTCTGACTACTAAGTGTTAGAGTATGTTATCTTGTGTTATGTTGTGATACCCCCACAAGAGTGTTAGTCTTGTGGCATTTATAGTAGTGCAAAGAGTTCATTATGAATAAATGGCTAAGTCCCCAAAACACCCCTTCCCAGCCTTCACTCCAAAAAAGGGTGTTAATATCTTTTCAATTGTGGATCAATGAAGAAAGGATCTGTGAATTTCCTTTTTCTACCAGACAGGTGATGTTTTAGTGCTGCTAAGGGTAGTTTGATGTTGAAGGTGTCATAATTGTTTCTTCTCGAGGTGCCTATTTGAAATCATCCAACTAATGCTTCCTGATTTTGATTTGACTTACCGATTTTTTCCAATAAAATTAATTTTTTCAGATAATGATGTCCTTTTAAATAAATGTCTTCTATTACTGATTTAGAATATTCTAGAACAAATTAACAAATCCAATAAATTGTGAAGGGTTAGATTATTTTTGTTTGAAACTAAATCAAGCTTAACAAACATTAATTCCTGAATCACCTTTCTATACAAATGTTTTTTGATAAATTCAATGATGAATTTTTGCTTCTGACACACATCCATGACAGGGGTTGCTTTCTTAGAGTCTAGCACCATTAATATCTGCAACAGAGAGATGAAACTTTCAGGCCATGAATGCATAAGTTCAGTTATCATAACAATGCAATTTGCAATCTCCAGTGATTCATTTGGCTGGAATAAGAAAAAATAGGAGGCACTAATTTTCGAACAACCCTCATATGTATGTAAGTGACAATAATAGTGAGGTAACTCATCTATTTATCATAATTAATCCTATTGCTGATGATTATTTTTATAGTTAATAATTGTAATAAGAATTAGTAAATATACACTTATATTCTTAAATTACTAATTTATTGACTAAAATGCATTTTTAAGTTATCAACTTTCTCTGTGGTCATCTACATATTACTTTATTTCAATTAATATTTTCTGTCCATTAAAATTGTTATGTGAAATGTTGTCATCAATATATTAGTTGGCTTTATTATATAGCACATTATATTAATATATGTAAAAGTAAGTAGAGATTTGATCTGTGTATTGTGGGGATTAGGGAGTTTTGTTTTCTGTCTTCTATAGATAATTCATATTCTTTTAGACATCTCACTACTAGGCTATAGATATTGAGAAATCTTCTAGATAAGACTGCACAAAATTAATTGAAATTTGTACGCAAATTTAGAATTTTGAACTCATTTTTTTCTTTTTTTAAATCAACAATAGTATTTACTTTTAGTTTTGTATTGAACAAAAATTATTCCACTTTTTCCATGTTTTTTGGATTGATTAAGAGTTATATATTATCAGTCCAAGAACTGCTTTTTATATAACTGCCAATCATAAAAGCAGCTTAATTTACATCCTTGTCATTCAAAAACATTAGTCATCAAGGAAAAAAAGTTAAAATTCACATTAAAAAAACTATTTTTTTTTCACAAACTTTTAACATTCACAAAGAAGAAATAGAATGTATTTCAAAATATCTAGAAAACAGATTATTCAATTTAGGAAATAGCATTAAATTTAATGATTTTAAATTTAAGAATACAAAAGGAAAAACAAATGTTTTCTTTAAACCAACAATTTACAATACACAAATATTTTATTTAAAAAAGTATTTTTATTTGAAATTTGTAATATAACAAATAAATGAGTTTTAATTGAAAATGAATTAATCAAAATACAAATTTTCAATTTATGAAATTGGAATTGGACCATATTTGAAATTCTAAATATGAAAAACTAATTTCAGCAGATTGATTTTTATGGAATTTTATTTTCTCATGATTAGAATGAATTAACTGAAAAGTAGTTTAAATTATATTTAAAATTGTCAATTAATCTTATTTATATAAAATTAGAAACAAGAAGCATAGATTCTGAATCAAAATCTAAAATTAAATTTTCAAAGGGAGATAATTAAAAATAAGAGAGATAACTCTTCGAATATATGTTTTTCTTTTTTAGGTATTATCAATACATTTTTCGATAAAGCAATTTTCAAAAAATACAAATCATTTCCAATTGTTAGTAAATTAATAAAATTTTATACTATTTTGAGATTTCGTTTTTAAATAAAGGTAGAACAAAGGAAAGTAATAAAATATATATATAAATATGAAAAATATGTATAATTTTCTTATATAAATAATTTAGCAAAAATGAAAAGGTTGTAGGGTTTTTTTTTTCAACTTCATGAATTATTGGTTCTAACTTCATTTATTTAAAAAGAAAAAAAAATTTTCCCGTCTTTTAGGTGTTGCCACAGAAAACGCTATTTTCGGACACCTATACTTTTAAACTTGTGCTAAAAAAAACGAATAAAAGGGATATAGGTCTTTAGGGCAAATCAAAGAGTAATGATAAAGAAAAAATATTGTGTAAAAATTATTTGTTTAAATTAATTTTTTAATAAAAAATTTTGAAAGTGAAAATTGGTCATTTTTTATTCCAGCGGGTCCCTCATGGTTTTGCTACGTAAAAAATGTATTTTGAACACATTTTTTTCGAAATTCTCTTAAAAATCGGTCGAGTTTAACATTTTTTTTAGTAATTTTCTAGAAATATTTTTGTTGATTTTTATCTTAAAATCTTTTTTTTTCTTAGACTCAATTTTTTTTTCTTTCTTGGAGGGCGGGGAAGTTTATTTCTAGCTGTCTACTAAAGAATTAAAAAAAAAAAAAGAACATATTTATGATGTAAACAATTTAAAAAGAGATTTAGAATTTTAATTTTGATTCCAAAAACTGAGAAATAAAGTTTTTAGCATTTTTTCTACTATAGTTTTGAAAATATTTTTTACTGAAATTCAATAAGAACAACAATCAACATATCTAAGTAAAGGACAAAAATGATTCAAAAACAGTTCTGAGTCTTAGTACAAATTATCAAAGATATTTCCTTTTTTTCTATTAATTTTATTCATGTGGCAAAAATTGTGAGAACAGAGAAGAGGGCTTACCTTTTATGTGGCCTCGCATGTGAATGTCAGCGTCAGACTAGGAAAAGAAGAAGTTTAAGATGGCACCTGCAACTTCTTATAATAATGTAGTCTCGCAAAGTCGTGCAGAATCTCACTGCACATATGCAGTGGTGTTCAACTATAAAAGCGGGTTGCTTTGAGAAGGCTGCAGAAAGCAATACCAGAATCTGCAGAGTTCATTGCTCCTTGTCACCTTGTGGTTTTGTGCAGTTGTTGGACTGTTTTTTTGTTCAATTCATCTAATTTTGTACTTTTTCTTCAACAATTCATTAAATATTTTTTTATTAGTCAGAACTCAAATTATTGCTGTAGGCATATTATTTGTAGATAACTACTTTTTGTTCAAGTTATGGTATGTTAAAATTATTAGTAATTGTCAATGAATAGCAGTAAGGAATAAATGGTTAATTGCTTGCTTGATTTTTTTTTTGTTATAACATACACTTATTTAGGCATTTAAAACCAAATTAAGATAATCTTTGACAAATATCTTTCGTTGTTGACAGATTATTAAAAGAATAATAGTTGTTTTATTCAACTCAAAGCTGAGAAGGAATTAAGTAGATTAATACTTTCACCAAGAATATTAACTAAAAGGTGAAAGTTAACCTCTAACTTTCCTAAATAGTTATTATCACTAATACTACAACTATTACATATTTTTTTAGAAAACCCTGTATATCAGTTTCTATTTGATCAATTCTATTTATAACAGGAAGTTCTTCAACCAATTAGATTACAGAACTACCTTTCACTTTTATATAAATATTTTATTTAGCATTGACTCTTACATTTTGATGGCTGCAACTAATTCAAATGAGAAAATCAATTCAAAACTTATTGGTCTTAATAAGTGTTTGTATGCCATAGAAGTGTTATTGTGATTAATATTTATATATTTTGAACAGTTGATATTATGCTGCTTGTTCTATTCATGATTTCGCTACTGAGCTCTGAAGCCTATTCTATCCCTTGCCTTAGATTAGCACAAGAATCTAAAATAAATACATTTTTTTATCAACTTAAACCGTTCTTATTCTCTTTGCTTAAAGACTCTTCATATAAGTTCATTTTCCCAACATTAATTAATTGTCTTGTTTTATCAAAATTTTCAACTGTTTGGTGATAAGAAAGATATCTTTTCTGTCTACAGATTGCTGTAGATGTGAAATTTCTTTAAAATGAAGAGAAAAGAATTTCCAAAATGAGAGAGAAGAATAAATACCGATTACGGATTTTTATTATAGATGTTAAGCATTGTAGGATGTTAAAGGCGAATATGTCGAAAAAATAAATCTAACTTAAGGGGGATTAACGACTGCTGTAGCGTGAGAAGGAAACAATGTGCACTTACTTTTAGTTTGCAAAAGAATTGCCCCTTTTGCGACACCAGTCTGTTAATCTATTACCTTGTCAACCTGGTAATGCTGAAAAAGGTGTGTGACGAGCTAAATAACCCTTGGAAACGGTAAACAAGGATCAACATGGAACAAGAAGTCAGGTAATAAAGAAGCAACTTGGACTATGTTGTGGTCGAGAAATTAGTAGGATTTGGAAAGATAACAAACACGAGGATTAGGAATTATAATGTATTGAATTCTGTACAATGGTTGGCTAATCCTGTGCAACTGACTGACTGACTGACTGACTGTTGCTAACAGGAATGCTGACTCTTTTATAGTTATTTCTGGTTTGCGTACAAACGTGCCGGAGTAGTTCATTGTGAGGGGTGTTCCCCACAACAGACTAAAAAGAAGTCAAAAGAGCAGGGAAACTGTACAATCCAAAGAAAAGGCCCCCATAGGAGACTTTCATCACTCTTATATACTGAAGGATCATGGGATCAGACATCACATGACAAACATCACATGATCCAAGAAGAACCATATAAAAATGAGTAACAACAACAAAGGGATTCCCCCTTTCTTTTGTTAGTAACATTCCTCTCCTCCAGACAATCGCTAACCCCCTTTTTTTTTCCACAAATAATATAAAAAATTCTGTGCTTTCTACAATAATATAGAACCATGCTTTCACAGATGGTTACAGATTAATTATCATAAAATATTTAGATAATTTGGGAGAAATTGCCAAATGCAATTCAAGGGAAAGAAATCTGGTTCAGTTTTGAGAGTAACCTCCCTTTACATTGATTTTTTTGTTTGTTTGTTTATTCTTTTCCTTATTTACCATGTTTTCCTCGAGCGATGAAAAGAATACTTTTTTTAAACCAAATACATTATCAAATTTTATTTACCCAAGAAGCAATCAATTCTCTTAATTGATTTTAGTTCTTAAAATGATGGTCGTTACAAGGAACATATGAATATTTTAAAAGGCAAAAATGATTGGCTACAATCACAGTCACACAGTCAGTCAAATCACACCGACCGCACACCACACGCACACGCACCCACACGACTGACCGTGTATCAAAATTCCACAAAAGAAAAATATTGGTTGCATTGCTTGAATTAATTTCGAAGTTGCTGATTAATTCCAAAGATAAATTGTCTGGTCAAAATTCTAGTGGTGAAACACAAAAGTCTGCAAAACATTAACTCGTACTCGTAATTATTCGTTTTATCAATAAGTTCGGCTGAGAACAAACTTCATAGAATTTTTAAAAATTAAAAAAAGGTAATATTTTTTTAAAACTTTCTTGGTTTGTTTCTTTTTATGAGTTTTTTTTTTTTTTGCACTATTTGTATTTGTTTATCTTTTTTTAGCCATGTAAGCTTTTTTAAATAAACAGTTAAATACATGTAAAGTGAGTCAGTAGTTAAGTATCACTGACAGTGAAATGGTGGGAGTGGGTGCGAGAGCGGCCGGAACGAACAGTCGAACAGTAACACTACACAGTAAATAATTATTAGTGGTTGGTACGTATATTTTAAAATATTAAATAAAAATCAAATTCTTTGTTAGTTAAACGATGATAAAAGTTTACCAGTGACAATATAAAAGTTAATTCTATTTCCATTACGATTTTAATCGATAAGATATTAAAGTTACTCTCCAATAATACAAGTAAGGAAAGAAAGTACCTTTAAGGAAAACAAAACAATCCAAAAATTAAGAATTGTTTGGAACAAATTTAAAGAAAAATCAAAAACAATAAATTTGTGGTCTCCAAATATCTGATCATATAGAATTATTGAAGTTCAAATATAATCAAAAAGATTACTCTTTGAATTAAGGAAGGTGAAAAATGCTGTAGCTATTAATTTTAACTAGCAAGGGCGATTTATTTAACTCATTTTTACCTAAATTTGAAACGAAGGTGGAGAAATCTTTTCAAAAATCAATTTTTCAGATAGCGCCTAAAGATGGTAGAGAGTTCCCCCTATCCCTAAAACTAAAACTGTAGTGAAAATTCGACTGCAAACAAAACTTTTTTTTTTATCAAATCGAATATCTAGTTAGATGGTTTAAAGCTTCGAAATAAATAATATCTTCATGTCTTGACGACTTGTAATAAATAATTTTTTGTTTTTTACAATATTTTATTTCCATCGAATGTAATGTATATTTAAATGAGGGAATGAATCAAGAGAGTATGCATTGAATGCCTGTCTGTAGTCTTAAAACCAATCATTTGATTTTTTTTTCATAAGCAAGCTGAAACTATTATTTTTTTTAAATTTCAGAAATTACCACAGTCAGTACATATCTTGAAAACTTGTTCAAAATTTTCAAAAGACATGCTGTCCAAAAGAATAATTCCAAGATTTTTCATTCAAGAAAAATAAATCCGAATTAAAGTCTTTAACAATGTTGGTAAACATGTGCAATCCGAGACTACAACCTGGTATCATATGTAACAAACCCAGCTGTGATGGCTATGAAGTAGAGAACCTTATAAAAATGGGAAATAATGGTTTCATGGTAGAACCTTTTATTAAAGCTCCAGTTTGCGTTACTTTGCAATTTCCTTGCAATGTTCATATTTTTAAAATTTGTATCAATCCTTTTGTTGGAAGCCAAAAGTCTCTTGGTTTTGAGATCTTCACCAATTCAGAAAATGTCAAACAGTCTTGGCTTACTGATTCCTCTACTTGTACAATTCCAGTAGACACTGATGGTCATTTTGTCCCTGTTGGAAAAACACTAATGACTGAAGCATCAAACCTATGCTTTCAGAATAACAAGTTTGATGGTAGAGAAAGATTTTTTAACCAATTTCCCAGTACCATATCATGCAAAAAAGAAATTCCCTTAAGTCACAAATTTAGCAAATCATTGCAGCATGTTAGTCATGTTTTAGTAAGGATTACCCGTACAGCAGGCAGTAGTGTCCCTTGTATTGGAAAACTTGAAGTGTGGGCAAGACCAGCAGCTTCTGTGCCCAAAGAACTTAAAAAGAAAATCTATTCAATTTTTACTAACTTACAAACATTTGAAAGCAAGCAGGACAGTGTTTCACTTGAAGAAAACCAAATAGTTTCAAGAGATGATGATATAAGAGAGTCCTTAAGTGATAAACCTGTTTCATGTGCTGATAGCATAAATATACCAGATGAGTTTGTTGATCCCTTGACATGCGAAATAATGGCAGTACCCATGCTTCTGCCTTCAGGTCAATCTGTTGATCAGACATCTCTTGAAAACTTTATCAGTGCAGAAGCTAACTGGGGCCGACCGCCGAGCAACCCTTTTACTGGAATCAGATTCAGCAAAACATACAAAGCAGTGCCAAATCTCTCCCTGAAAGTTAGGATTGATAAATTTCTTATGGAAAACGGCTCCCATTTTCCAAATGTAGCAAGAACTGTTGGACGAGCATCTGATTTCCATAATCAGCACATTCCGGTAACGGCTTCCAAATGGGCAGCACTTTCGCAGAATGCTTTTAGTAGATCAATTCCTATCATAAGCAATAAAAATAGCATTGAATCAAATCATAAATCTAATGGATCAACTTCTAAGAAAATCAATCAGCCTAAATCAAAAGATGATAAACATATTAATTCCTCTACTTCTCAAATAAGTAATCTTTTCAATCCTATGAAACCAGAGCTTTCTATATCAACTTCTCCATATTTTTCTCTAAAAAGAAATTTAGATTCTCGGTCTGACCAACAACCACCAAGCAAAAAGTTCAATCTGGTCGATAAAACCACAACTGCTTCTAGCCATGAGAATAGTCTAACACAAAGTCTTAATAATGCCCTCTCCCTGGCACTAAGCAACTTACCAACTTATTTAAATTCCAAGAGTAAGCCATCAGATGAGAAACAAGGGCAAATAACTCCTGGTAAATGTAACAAATGCAATTTTTCCGGAATTGCATCCCTTTATATTTTGCCTTGTAAGCATGTTGTATGTTCCCAATGTCTAAAGAGTTTAAGGTCTTGTGTACAGATTCCATCAGAACAGTATATCTGCTCGCAGTGCCATAAATCTTTTGCTTCTAAAGATGTTTGTCGGTTGTATGCTTAATGATAGCCCTTTTTTATTTTTGAACTTAAATAAAACAATATTTTCCTATTTGATTTGTCATTTAAATTTCTTTTTCAATAATTCCAAATAAAACAGATTTGCATGTGGCTTTCTGTATGTTCTTTATTAATAGATAATTAATTGTGTTAACATTGGATAGTAATATATGTATATAAGGATATACTTCTTAGGATAATTTAGTAATATGTAAATATAAAAATCAATGACCCTAAAACTAAATAGATGTGCGGTGATAATGAGATTGCATTTTGCATTAACTATCATTATTTAACAAAGAACAGATTTAAAATGCAACTTATAATAATTGAAAAGTAAATTAGTTGATTTTGTCAACCTGTTTGGTTTGGTCATTTAATACAGAGAATAATCATTTTTTTTATAAATATTTTTCTTTCAACACACATTCTTTGAATGACACTAGTTGCACTATTTAATACACAGTTGGAGACTAATGAATTAGTCCCTGTTAAATAGTGTAACGGTTTAGTAAGTTTTCATTTCATACTTTAAAAAAGTAATATGCTGACATGATTCCATCCTGTGTTGCAATAATACCACCAAACTATGCCACTGTGGACATCTAGGAATCCATTGGAAAAACATTCATGGAGACACAAGTATCAATTTATGATAATAATAGAGAAAAGTAGATAATTTATATCAGAATAGTTCTAACATTGTTTAGAATATTTGAATCTGAAAGTAATTTTACTGATTAGGAAGAAAAACAATCATTCTATTTCTTTCTGCGTAAATTACCCAATAAAACTATTGGTTTTTGGTTGAAGGAACTCAGGAAAAATCTTTGTCACCAACATGATTTGATTGACCAATTCAAAGAAAAACTATTATGCATATAATGTAGAATTGTAAATATGACACGACCACAAAATTAAGAAAATAATGAAAAAATATATTGTTTGCTTTATGAACTGAATAAAGAAAACTAATTTATTCATCCTAATCATCTCAGCTTTTTATGTAAATAATGAATTTATGTCAGTTTGTTTTGTGTATATATATATATATATATATATTTACTAGAGATTTTTAAATCGCCTTGATTTAAAAAAACAAAGATGAAAGGGATTTTTATGCTAGGAAACAATGGAATACAGTCTAATTTTCTTT
>JAYKTE010469080.1:0-10189 GCA_036873565.1 Xipholeptos notoides | reverse complement strand
TTATGATACTTGTATGCGTTTTTTTTGTTTTTTTGTTTTTGTGGCATTATGAGAAGAATAATAACAATTGAAAGAGAAGGAGAGACGCCATTTATTTCTATCCGTTCAGGTGAGCGAGTGTAATGGCGGTTATATGGACAAAAGAAATGGAAAGAAAAAGCAAGCCAAGATTATTTATATCAAAAGATAGTTGTTAAGGTTTTTATAAAATTATATACAGTGGGTGCAATAATAAGTATCGGATACAAAGAAAAAAGTTGATTTATTTTTATTACACCAAAACAATTTAATCTAATATATTTTTTGTCTGATAAAGACACGAAATTTTTATTTATCATACAAAAAATACATTAGAATTTTGTTATTGTTTTTGTTTTCGGGTAATAAAAATCAATCAAAGAAAATTATGTAATTATCTGAATTCGTAATTATATAGAATTATTTTAATACAAAAATTCATTAGAATAGCACTTTATTATTGTCTTTATTTTCGTCTAATAAAAATAAATTAACTTATTGCTTTGTATCGGATACTTATTGCACCCAGTGTACATCCAGTGTGTTGGGGGGGGGGCATAGACTCGAATAATACCAGAATAGGGCACGGCCACGGAGCAGGTGTTGTTTTTTTTAATTATGAAATATAAGATGTTACTGAATATGAGATAATATTTTCGTTAATTTATTTTTTTAAAAAGGTTTACTATTTTATTCTTTGTTTAGTTTTACGGTATATCAACCTTTTTAGGTCATTTAATGCCGAGAATGATCTTTTATGTTGACGCTTTTTGTCACACG
The DNA here is from genome assembly GCA_036873565.1 of Xipholeptos notoides. Classification (NCBI taxonomy): domain Eukaryota; kingdom Metazoa; phylum Mollusca; class Cephalopoda; family Idiosepiidae; genus Xipholeptos; species Xipholeptos notoides. The sequence goes on along the minus strand of JAYKTE010469080.1, from coordinate 9,391 downwards.
TAGTTTGTTTGTTTGTTTGTTTGTTTTTCAATAACACAATATGCACTATTTAATCAATAGCTGAAGGGAATGTAGGGATTCATACCTTTCCCAATCCAAATATGAACGCATAACGGAATAATTGAGATTTGAACTCGCTTATTACGATTCTGAAGTCCGACTTCCTATCCACTGTCCCAAATAATATGATTGTTCTCGGCATTAAATGAATCTGAAAGGTGGATATGTCGTGAAATAAAATGAACATAATAATCCAATAATAATTATTTGTTTGTGTTTTAGGTCATTTAATGCCGTTATTTTTTTGTCCACACTTAGGTTTTTGAATAACACAATATGCACTATTTAACCCATAGCCGGTTGGAATGTGGGGATTCATACTTTTCCCAAGAGTATTAGTCGAAATATGGACACAAACGGAACGACTGGGATTTGAACTCGCGTACTACGATTCCGAAGTTCAACTGCCTATCCACTGGCTCAAGTGGACTTCCCCACCTTTCCCAAGGGTATTAGTCGAAATATGAACGCAAACGGAACGACTGGGATTCGAACTCGCTTCCGAAGTCCGATTGCCAATCCGCTGGGCCAAGTCGACTTCCTCTCCTCAATTCGTGCTTGGTAATAAAATTTCGTTGTAAAAACCAAACAAAGAACTATATTTAGTTCCTAGTAAAGTTTCAAGAACAATGTTGTACTTTTATTTTGGATTCTCAGAAAACTGGAGAGGAGAAATAATAATAATAATAATAATAATAATAAAAGAACTGATCCCATAACAATGACGTCATAGATTTGGGGCCATATTGTCTGCCCCAAAAATCCTTTTAACAAATCAACTCACCAGAGCGTATCAAACATTTCCCTTTCATTTTAAGAGCCAAAACAGCTTCAATAATAAGAATAATAATTGCTTGTTTGATTTCTGGAATAAAAGTACTACATACTTCTCACTTGAATAGCTTTTTAATTCAACTGTTTCAACTTTATTATTACAGATCAAAAATCTAGCTAGGTATGGCACGTTATCATTATCAAAAAAGGATCTTATTCCATTTGTGAGGCCCTAGGCTAATACTATTTATGAGGCCCTGGGCTATTCCATTTCTAACGCCCTGAGTTATTCTATTTTAGAAGCCCTAGGCTATTCTATTTGTGAAACCCCTTATTTTTTAAGTCAGATTTCTCTCTAAACAACATAACATATCATTACTTAATGTTAAAAATAGGAGTACACAAAACTGTCAGCTCTTTTCAACCTCCCCATTCATGAGTGCAAAATTTTAAATAAAAAATAAAAATTGAAATCTAATGGAAACATTTTAAATGAAAATTATTCGTTTATAATGTGTGCAGATTAAAGAATAGAGACTAAATGGGAATTTTTTATAAATAGCCAGAGGAATCCATCTATATATTAATAGAATAGCGTGTGTGTTATTTCGTTCGTTCGTTCGTTCTTGGCGTGTCTGTCACACTTATATTAAAAGCAACGACCTTACCTCTCTTTAAAGTAACTCTTTAATTTTTTTTAAATCATTAAAACAATTTCGTTTCCAAAAATTTTCAAAACAGTTAACTGTTTCAAAATTTCAAATTTTATTTTATTGTTAAAAAAGCGTCATTTTGAGAGGAGACAGTAAGTTTTTCTTAATTATTATGATGAAAACTCTGAAAAAAAATTCTAAGCAATTAATTTGCAATTTTGAACTATTTCTCAGGATTTGTTTGAATTTAAGAATGTTAGATTTACTTTCTGTTATTTTAACTACTGTAGAATTTCCACAGGTTCTGCTAGTTATAATTTATTTGTATCAATTAATTTGCAGTTTTGAACTATTTGTCAGGATTTTTTTTAAATTTAAGAATGTCAAATTTACTTTCTCATATTTCAACTACTGTGGAATTTCCACAGGTTCTGCTAGTCACAATAAATGTCTGTACTGATTCAGTCTATTGCAATTAATATGCAACATAACATTAATAAAGTTCATGTAATTAATAATGCGTCAATTACTTTTTAAATGTCCGGCAACAATCACAAACTTCGAAATTGAATTTCGAGGCCTCTGGACTTTAAGGCCCTAGGCTTCTGCCCTGCCTAGCCTATTGGTAAATCTGGAGGCCACAGGACTTTGAGGCTCTAGGCTTGCTGCCCCTACCTAGCCTATTGTTAAATCGGGCTCTGGGTGTGATAGTTAATTTTCCCTATCCGACAAAAATCTACTAAACAGGTTTTATATTTAGACAAGATGAATGCCAGGTGTGAAAGCAGGTCAAAAAAAGGGTAACAAGAGTTTAGGGTGCGGCTAGAGGGTTGAGATAAACACATTTTGGAAAAATGGAAGGCAGATATAATTTTTTGGCTCCCACCCCTGTCCGAGTATCGGGTGTACATGTTGTCATACCTCCTTTGTTCGTTAATGGGAAGAGAAAAGGAAAGGCGACAGAGTGCTGCTAATCGCCGTGGATGTTTTAGTTGGTCGTGACTGTGAGACGGCCACGCATACGCACATTCATTTGACTTAAATCGCTTCCATCGCGGCTGGATTCTTGAAGGAAGTAAAATATGAAAAGGTGATAAGACAAAGAAATAACAACTGTTTAGCTAGAAAAAGAAAAAACAGAAGAATAAAGCAAGAATCGGCTCACCTCGTGTCCTAGTATTAGGTACATGTCGTCTTGTCTTGTCTCTTATTTTCGTTGATGTGAAGAGAGGAGTAAAGGCGACGGAGCGCTAATTGTGGTGGATGTTGTTTTTCGGTGGTCGAGCCTACGCAACAGCCACGCACATTCACTTGGCCCACGTCACTTCCACTACAGCTCAAGAGGAATGAGACAGGCGAAAGTTAGAATAATCTCTTTTTTTAATCGAACAAGAAGGTTAGAGCGTGAGACAATTAGGAATTTAGTTTGGCAACACATTAAGATTTTAATCAAACCGACTTCCTTTTTCTATTATTTTTCGGAATCCTTCAGATGAGGTATGATGAATTCTAAAAGTATTAATCAAGGTTCAATTGACTAATGGCTCAGTCTGCTCCTGGATCGCATAATCACCCTTTGGTCTTCTTATATTATAAACGTTATATAAATGAATTCACCGTATTTATTTTTTAATTAATATCAATAGATATTGTCCCAAACCATAGTTTCGTAAATAATTTAAGTAATATAAATAAACCGATGCGATGAGGCTTAAAAGCCTTGACCATCTAAAATTAATACAATGAGTTATTCTTGCGTTCGTGGGCTCATGAGAGACGTCGTCTCTGACCATTGGGTTCACAGCTTCAAATTGGATGAGTTGTTGCACTAACGAAATAGATCTATGTGCATATTTCTAATTATTAATTCAAAAATAAATACGGCGAATTTATTTATAATACTGTCGGAATTTAAATATTTACATATGTATATATTTACATATGTATATATACTAGAAAAAAAACATCGCATCTACTGGTAAATTGGGATAATGTGTAATTGAGTTTATTTTCTAATATTTTATCCATGTGTGCACACACATACACATCTAAGCCAGATGGATGTTGTCTTTTCTTCTTCAACATAAATAGTTTTCTTGTCTGATGAAAAAAAGAAAAATTAAAAGAAAACCTGAGGAGAAAGAAACAGGATCTTATGTTTGGAGAACATTCTTGGTCGTGTTAGCCTTGAATAACGTCTGATAAAGATCGCAATAGTTAACACATGTTTTCTTAACACTTTAGAAATATGAAAGGCCGGCTGCTTCCCTATATATATATATATATATTTGTTTTGTTAAGGCAAACAAAGAGATTTTCTAGAGGCCCGTCTCCCCCTGCACATTTTTGTGGGTCTATTCGTTGTTCTATATTTGACAACGGACCACACCCTTTACAAGTGACAGACCCAATGAAATAGTGTAGTGTACGAGGCTTGTTCCAAAATTAATGCCTCCCCATTGTTTTAATTTCAACACTCGTTCCAAAAGTAATACACTTATTATTTTATATACGAAGGTTGTTCCAAAAGTAATGCCCCTACTATTCTATATACTAGGGTCTTTCCAAAAGTAAAGCCTCCTATCTTTTATAAACAAGAGTCGTTCCAAAAATAATACCTCCTATTGTTTTACATTGGATAATTGTTCAAAAATGAATGCTTCCTATTGTTTTATATATGAGGCTCCTTCCAAAAGTAATGTCTCTTATTGTTTTATATGGAAGTATTGTTCCAAAAGTAATGCCTCCTACTGTATTTTTTTCGAGGACTGTTCCAAAAGTAATGCCTTCTATTGTTTTATATACGATGATTGTTACAAATGTAATGTGTGTGTGTGTGTATGTGTGTTTGTGTTGATTATTATATCATCACCAATATTAATTATACTAAAAAAAATTTTTATATTCCATTTTCTAATTTCAGGTGTGTCCGGAGTTGAGCACCTTCCTAAAAACGACCAGTTCGATTCCTCGTTCAGTCAGTTCCTCAGCTCTTCTGAGCACCAAGGTGCCGCCGTTGGGCTGATGCGTCATGGGAAGTTAGTCTATGCCCAGGGGTACGGAAGAAGTGCCGACAATCAAAAGGTCACCCCGGAGACTTTGTTTCAGCCCAGCAGCATTTCGAAATCCCTGACCGCAGTCGCCATCTTGAAACTTGCCGAGGAGAAGAAACTCGGTCTCACCAGCAAGGTCTTCGGTAAGCACGGCATTTTGAACCACTTGGTTCCCTGGAGTTCCCACCGACCCGATAAGAGACTCCTTGACATCACCGTCGACGATCTCCTTCGTCATGCGGCCGGATGGAATTTTAACAAACCTCCGCTGTTCGATCCTCTCCTCAACGATCTTTACTTATCTAAAGGCTATAGAGTCCCGAACATTACCGACATCATGAAATTGAAAAAGACGGCAGAACCTAGAGATATATTGAAATACGTTATGTCTTTACCGCTCCATTTTCAACCAGGAACTCAATCTGTTTATTCCAATCTCGGTTACTTCGTCCTTTCTAAAATAATCGAAAAAGTTCAAGATTATGACTACCAGACTTTTGTGAGACGAAACGTACTTGAGCCATGTGGAATGTGGCATACCAAAATGGAGAGTCATGATGTCTTGGAGCAAAACGTCTCCCATGGTAAACATAATACTGTTGAAGTCACGAAAACAGATCCTTCGTACTTGGAATCCGTGGCGGCCTCGTCCGTTCTTGGCTGGTATACAAACGTTTATGATATCATGCGTTTCGTCCGCTGTCTCGACCATTCGGGCGACCAGCCGCTTCTGACGGAACGTTCGGTAAGGAGGATCATGGAGAAGCCCAGCCGTATCATCGGAGATGTTGAGACGTGGATGGGCGCTGGTTTTAACATCAACAGAAACGGTCAGGTCTGGCAAGAGAATGATATGAAGACTGACGACCTACTTCTGTTTCACAAAGACCTCTTAAAATCGGTCCATGGCCAACGGAACGCCACCGACAAGTCCGCCGATTCCATGGTCATGTTACTTGTCGGCAGGAAGACCAACCGGCTTTTTGCAAACGAGATTCTTAATTACGTCAAAGACTGGTCGAATTCACAACCCGATTATTTCAACTTTGACCTTTCTGATATCAAGGTCGGAAAAAAGGGCCAAGACGAAAGGATCATAAAGAATCATCTGTCGGAACACCATATTTCGGCTTTTGTCACTGCGATAAAAGACCAGAAATACAAGCTGGAGTGGGTCAGTGCCTTCGAGCTAAAAAGGCGGTCCTACTTTACGGTGATTGCCAAAATCAACCCCGACCAAAAACCGGATGATTACTACTTCCAACACGGACTTGACGAAAAACGATTGCTCCATTACAAAAACGTCTACTTCAAGAAACACGCGTATCTCGATCTTCTTCAGAGCTACATCAGCTTCTCGCATGTTGACCAACAAAAATACATGGCTCTTTTCACCAAGCAAGAGGGCCATCCCGTAGATATCAAATACGGGATTGAGCAGTTCTCGCAGCCCTACAAACTCTTTGTGCACGTCTATTTGGAGAAGGGCTACGTGCCGCGGGTTCAGAGTTTTGTTCACATCAACCAGGAACCCATCGTGTGCTTCATCTTAGAGAAGAAGCCGATTAAGGACTTTAAGGAATATATGGATGTAAACCTCAAAGATTTAATCCACAACGTGAAGCTCAATGCGGATAACGGTCGGGTGATGACCTACTTGGACTCTTCGACCAGGTACAGGAAGCCCCGCTTTTCGGCAATCTTCAGAAAAGAAGAGAAGAAAGAAGGACTATTTAAATACAATCTAAATGAAAATGAGCTCGAAGAGATGATCGTAAAGGAATACACCCAGTCTCGTTATTATCCAAAGTTTCTGGTCGGTTATGCCAATAAAAAGCAAGTTCTTCAGTTTGCAGTCTACTTTGAAAGAAACATTGAATAGGGACTGCAGGACTCGCAGATCGAACTCATTGCTTCTTCATTTATAACTTTAATTTCTAAAAAAAAATTATTTTTTTTAGGGGAGCATAGGTAATGATCAGGGCTATGATAATATGCTTTTATTAAAGAACATTCTTGTCATTACTTGACTTATTTGTGATTTTACCATTTCTTTTAATTCTGTTATTAGAAATAACTAGGGATGTGACAATATTCGTTTATTAAAGAATATTCTTGTCATAGCCCTACTTGTTACTTGTATATTTTGCAATTTTACCATTTCTTTTAATTCTGTGGTTATTACTAATAACTATAGAATTAAAAGAAATGGTAAAATAGCAAAATAGTCAAGTCTGTGGCAATAATCTTTTTTGATAAAAGCATATTGTCATAGCCCTAGTAATAACTACAGAATTAAAAGAAATGGTAAAATTGCAAAATAGTCGAGTAACAAGTAGGTTTGTGACAAGAATATTCTTCAATAAAAGAATATTGTCACAGCCCTAATAATGATACATTTCTGCATAATAACCGCCCCACAATAAAAATGAAACACCATTTGTATTTAAACAAAATAATTGATCCCCTCAGTAATTTCATTGCTTTATACCTGTTCTTCAGCTTATAACACGTTAACTTTCTGTATAGACAACCCTTACATTTTGGACATGAGGGTTGGCCTTCTTCTGTTAAGAAGTGGCAGTCACCATATATATATATATATATATATTCAACATATAACAAAACTTAAGACTCGTGTAGAAGGATTAAATAGAGACTTGGTAGTAATAGAAATATTCTTACAAAAAGTTGTTCCTTTTAAAGAAACAAAAACAATATGAACCTCTCAGTGTCAAACTGAAAACATAACGAAATTTAAAAAAACTTTCAATTTTTTAAATTGATACATCACCATGGTCAGAGAACAACTTAAAAAAACCTGAAAATTCAACAAAAAATCATCATCTAAACAACGCTAAGTTGACATGGTCACATAAAAAACAAAACAGCATCTTTTCAAATTTGTGAAAAGGTTGAGGACAACTTGAAATATTATGTATATCTCATTTCTTTTTAAATAATAATACTTCTTATTATCAAAAGACCATAATTCAATTATTGTTAATTCATATTTTTTTTTTTATTCTTTCATATTTAATGGGTTTTTTATTCATTAATTAAGGAATTTCTCGATGGTAACATCACCTGCAGAAGTGTATTGCGTTGGGTGGATCCTATGTGGAAAAATAATTTTGCCACTTTCATAAATAAAGTTCAATTAGTGGAGCGACTTATGAGTAAAATAGTACATTTGGTGAGCAAAGCACCAAATTTTGTATGAAACTTCATTGGTATGTACCTAACAAAAAACATCATTAGCCACTCAAGTTTCCGCCATTTTCGATAAATTGTACTATTATGCCCTGGTACTGTTCGTAATTTACCCTTTTGAGGATATAGAATTTTGAATCAAACATTTACCATGCTCATGGACAATTTTGCTCCAGGTTGATATTTTAAGATTTTTTAAATAATAGTCATTATTGCTTCACTCACATAAAGGAAGCCTTTTACATTAATATTGTGGAAATTTAGGAAAAAATTATCACAATAATGATATATGTCCATTTGATTAATGAAAGTGACGCTATTTTGGAAACGGCAGCAGCCATCTTTAAAATGGCGAAAATCACGATAGTCAACGATTGTTTTGGAAACAGTATGGTTTGATCAACATGTGTGCTAATTTTCATGCTTTGCTCACCAGTGAGCTGAAAATTGCATGTAAGCCGCTCCACTAAATTTGTCTCATAAACTTTTTTATTTACTCCGGTATATACAGGGGTTGGACAAAATAATTGAAACACCTGTTAAATTTAGAGAAACTTTATTTAACATGAAATTATTAGCCTTCAATACAGCTTCAATACGTCTTGGTGGAATGGACCAATATTCTTGATGAAACCAGATTTTTAAGATAAACTACTAAAAATGTAGTGTTCCAATTATTTTGTCCAACCCTTGTAATTACAACACAATTTAGGGTAGGTCGATTTTGGAACTGTAAAAAGAATGATGCGGTGAAAGTTGCAAAATAACACCAGAAATTACTCCAAAAAATATTTTTTTCAAAAATGTTGTATTCATTTGCTAAATCGAATTTAAAGATCTAGTATATTGTAATTTTAGTCAGGATATCGGTGATAAAATTACAACTGAGACCAAAGGAAAAGAACATAATAAAATATATTAAATAATTGATATTTCAAAGTTTATTCTTCATTTTCCTATTAAGTTAAATAAAATGACCAATACTGCAATTATTTGGTTGTCATATCAATATTTAGGCCAAATCTGACAAAATCAAAGATTTTTCAGTGCGTTTTTATTAAAAACATTTCACACAAAATTAGCAAAAAACCGTTGAAGACTCAGATCTAATTTTTGGTATGAGTATTTAATGGGTATTGACACAATTTTTGGGGCATTATTCTTTTTGATATTTAAAAAAATGAAAAATTGACCTACCATATAATACACATGTACACACACCGGTGAAGGGAAAGCGGGTGGGAGGGGCGGTCCGCCCCGGGTGGCACAACCCAGAGGGGTGGCATTTTACGGAGGTAAAAATAAGAATAAAAAAATAAAAAAAAGAGCCAGTTAATTTAATTTAACAATTTTTAAAAATAATTTGAATTACACGTTTTTTGTTTTGAAAAATCTTTGGTTTTCTTTGAAGACGACCACTGTATATGTAGTCCTGTAATAAGATGAAAGTCTAGGATAGCAGAAGAGCAATCAGAAATTAGATCCTTGATTGTAGTTCCATGAAAATAAATATTTTGAGGGCCTTTTGGGATTTTGAAGGTTGACGGATTATCAACGGCCAGGGGGGGGGCAAATCTTATGACCAGAAAAAACAGTTGCTACGCCACTGACACACAAGCACCCAGACACACACATACA
>JAYKTE010468969.1:0-10189 GCA_036873565.1 Xipholeptos notoides | reverse complement strand
AGAGAGAGAGAGAGAGAGAGAGAGAGAGGGGAGAGAGAGAGAGAGAGAGAGGGGAGAGAGAGAGAGAGGGGGGATCATTCATTGCTCATGAACTCTCTTGATGTGACGATGAATGAATAAGTAAGTTAAGGTAGTCCGTTAAGGAAGGCCCTGAAAGAAGGAGTATCGACTAACAACCATCCCCACTCCCAGCCTCCTCTGTTCGAAATAAATAATTCCATTTTTATAAGCAGAAAGGATCGAATTAAATAAAATTAACAAACAAATCAAATCATTCATTCCTCTTGGAGTAAACATGGGTATTTTCATTTCAGTTTTGTAATTCAATTTGGAAATTGTAGAATTGTTGTTGAAAATTGAAAAGTTTTAAAGAAATTAAAACTTTTCAATTTTCAACGCTAAACCCAACCCAACCCACATATTATTTTTCCAACTTAAAATTTTTACAAGTTTCTCTCTGATAATCTTTTTAAAATACAAATTCAAAAGTAACGGAAATAAATATCATTAAGCAAGCAATAAAGCAAGCGACAAAATTAGTAACAAAAATTAAGAACTAAAGGAAAAACACAGAGAGAGAGAGAGAGAGAGAGAGAGAGAGAGAGAGAGATACAAATATACAGAGAGAGATACTAGAGCAGGAGCAAGCACTCACTAGCAGTCAGTGCATTTACTTGGTCGAGCGAGCACCAGCCCAAGTTAGGCACAAGGCCATTTGTATGTTCTGATTATTTATCTAGGTGAACTAGATAAATTACTCTCCCGAGTTAACAAGCATCATCTGCTCGAGACAGCGGAAAGTGAATATTATTGTAAGTGGTGTTTGTTGACTGGGATTTGAACCCGTGTAATACGATTGCAGCCAGAGACCGAGCCTTTCCCACTGCTTTAATTTTAATCCAATTTTCCATATAACTCAGATGAAAGAAAATACAGTTAATTTCAAAAAATCATCTTAAGCATTGAAAATTGGATTAATCCCAAACTTAAATAGAAAAGAAAGAAAGATTTTAACTGAGCAACCAAAAGTCGACATAAAATTACCAAATTTCAGTAGATAAATTCAATAATATTTTTCTTCTGTTTAAAAAGAAAAAGAAATAAACAAAATCTCACAAAGACATGAAACGGAACGCCCAAAAGTGGTGGATGGACGGACGGGCGGGGGCGGTGCGGTGCGTGTAAAAAGTGCAAGTGCACTCAGCACTCACTTTGTAGTGTGTGCACTAAAACTATCCTAAGTTTTTAAAACTTTTACTTTGTAGAATACTGCGTTGAGTAATAATAGAAATAAATATATCAACTAGGGATATTCTTTTCACTTAAAAAAAAAGTTTAAATCATTTTTTAAAAAATCTTAGTTTCAAAAAACAAATGAAGAAAATATACAATTTATTTCTCTTATTTCATTTCATTTCTTTCAGTTTCTTCCGGCGGTGGGTGGGTGCAGTTGCAGTTCAGTTGCGGTGGCATCAACACTCCGGGCACATATTTTGCCATCCCCATACAAAATAAAGAATATTTTTCCAGGATAGACAAAAAAAATCGCCAATTTTAAACAAACCCTACCCACCCCCTCACTATTGCAATTGCATTCACAACTTTAGATTTAGAAAAGTTAAATAGTTTGGTTTTTCTAAGATTTAGCATTTTAGGCGTATCCAAATATTTTTCTTCCACTCCATATATTTGAAAGCTTATTTCTACCAGTAAAATGAATTTTCAATTTTTTTTTTAAATAAATAAAATTTAAAAAAAAGGTCAAATTATTTTATAAGAATAAGTTCTAAACAAAAATATTTCCTAATATTTTATGAATGAATGATACTTTTTGGAAAATAGAGGAAAAAAAGCGTCATTTAAAAATTTCAATTGAAAAATTAATTGAAATTTTAAAAATATACAAAAAATTACTTTTACTTATCTCACAGAAATCATTGTTTTATTTTATTTTATTTTATTTTCAATGAAAAATTAAATCCATGAAAAGAACTAATTTTTGTATGACCGACAAAAATGCTTTGTTTAAATAAAGTAGCAGCCAGCAGAGCTTGTCTTGTTTGTGGTGGAGGTGGCACTTGTGGGTGGGATGAGGAGGGTGGGGTGCACTGACTGCTGCTGCTGCACTCCCACTCACAAGCACTGGTGGCACAAAAAGTGACTAAGAAGTAAGTCAAGTCACCGACTGCCACGATAAACAATCAGTTCTTTCGCTTTCATTCATTCTAAACTTCGATTTTTTTTTCATCTACTCCCACACAACATTTTTTTTTAAATGTCATCGGACAGCAACTTACTTACTAGGTACCATTCATTTATTGTCCCTAATTCCTTGTACGAGGAAGCTTGGACTCCGGAATCGTATTTATTTATTTACATGAGTTAGTTCAAATCCCAGTCAAAACCATCACATATTGTTGAGGAGGAGCTATCTCGGGCTGATGAGGTTCGTTAACTCGGGAGAGTAACTCATCTAGGTTTAAGGATAACACTGATTACAAAAGCCCAAGGAAATATAATGAGCATGTAAAACTGGCTTTGTGCCTAATTTGGGTTGGTGTGGTGAGTGAGTGGAGTGGGAGTGCTGAGAGTGCTCTCTCGACCAAGTAGTATGCATTCGTTGTGACTGATTTCTGAAGTTACGCGACATAAAGAACTATTTTTTTTTTTAACTCAAAATAACATTTTTTTAAAGTTTAAACAGAAAAACTGAGGAGAGCACTCACTCCCACTCACTACGTTTTCAAAACCCAGTTAAATAAATTGAATAAGTATTCATTTGATTGATATTTAATTTAGATTATTCAGATTTTTCTTACACAAGAAACGGTAACACTATCAGGTTTCCTTCAGGTTGTTACTTGTCGATCTTTGGAACTTTCTCGTCAAAACTGAGAACAACCTTTACAATCAAAATAAACAGCTTTTAATGACAAATAACTAAAGTAACTTCCGAAGAAAAGTAGGGTAAAGGTAAAGGAAGGCACTGACCGAAATGTTGTAAGGACAACAAAGTAAGTCCAAATAATTCATCTGAAAAATTCGGACAATTATAAGTGTTGTGTGTGTGGTTTGGTGTGGTGTTGTAATTGTTGTACACACCAACACAGTACTAACACGAACACCATGTAAATAGTCCCTAAAACGCGAACTTGTCCAACTTTACAATCTCACCTTTTAAATGTTGCTTTGTAGAGGTATTATTCGGGTCTGTTTCGAAATCACATTTGAAATTGTCACTGACAAATAGTTTTCATGGTTTTTAATGGTGACGACAATTTTAATTGTTTATTAGTAGGCCGGCCGCAGTTAGTTTGACTAACCTAAATCTTAACATTATATAAGTAGAGTCGAATGAATGCCCCTAAAAATCAACATTTGAAAGATGAGTGTTGAGTTTGGACAGGCTTTTGGCGTTCGTTGTGCGGACTGACTACATTACATTACATTCACCCAGAAAACTAAACACACCCACCCACGGTCCCACACTCACGAATTAAGCGAAATCAACACTTGATTTGTGTAAACAATAGGCATTTTGTAACTGTAAAAAAAAACCCCGAATAAACAGACACAGGCTTTAAGCAATCAATTGTGCAATCAACAACCAATCAATAATAATCGATGCAAACACAAAATAACCCGAACATTAACAACAACAACAAAATAAATATCAGTTATGAATTCTAAAATTGTCGTGATTTAAAAAAAGATTTTTTTCTAATTTCTAACCAATCAATATTTGTCTTCTTTTTTTTTTAGTTGACATTGAATGAAAGATTGTCTCTTTTCTCATTAGATTGGTTGGTTGGTTGGTTTTGGCTTTCAGCATATCAACTTCTTTGGCTTTTACTAGGACTGTGACAATATTCTTTCATTAAGGAATATTCTTTTTACACCCCTACTTGTTACTTGACTATTTCGCAATTGTAACATTTCTTTTATTTCTGTACATATTACTAATAACTACAGAATTAAAAGAAATGGTAAAATAGCAAAATAGTCAAGTCTGTTAAAAGAATATTCTGCAGTAAAAGAATATTGTCATAGCCCTACTAATAACTACATAATTAAAAGAAATGGTAAAATAATAGTAAAATAGTCGAAGTCTGTTAAAAGAATATTCTTCAATAAAAGAATATTCTTCAATAAAAGAATATTGTCACAGCCCTAATAACTACAGAAATAAAAGAAATGGTAAAATAGTAAAATAGTAAAAGTCTGTTAAAAGTCTTCAATAAAAGAATATTGTCACAGCAGCCCTACTAATAATGTAATGTAGTGCAGACTGCAGAATAAACTGTTGTTAATGTTTGGGGATTGTTTTTGTGTGAATGGTTGTTGTTGTTCTTGGGATCTTTATAAGATTTTTGTTTTTAAGTGTTTGTTTTTTATGAGGTAGATTTTCAATTTTCTAGGAGGACGATTGTTTTAAAAAAATTTAGAATGTTTTCTATTTGTACAATGAATGCTGAAAAAAATTTTTTTGGCTGTTGTTCCCTTGGTAATATTGGGATCTTGTTGGTTCTCATTAGAAATGATGACTAGCTACTTGTTGCTAAAACCCCAAAAACTCACTGTCACTTTCTTTTACCCATTAACACAAACACCTGTGCGTGTGGTGTTGTTGGTGTATCTCATTTCTTCCAGTGCCAGTGCTGCCAGCCTGCTGCTGGCTGGAGCCTGCACCTCACCTCACCTCCACCCGCCTTCCTTGCCAAATAATATAACTGTTAGGATTTTGACATTATTATTGTTATTATTGTTTTTTTTTGTTTTTTTAAATAATTATCCATTTGTGTAAATGAGATCAACCAATATTCAACAATTAAAAAAAATCCTAATGCGTAGTTTGTTATACTGGGTCATTTTTTTTTTTATTTACTTTTTTCAATATTACTGATATTTAACAGACAAAATGTGAATAATCTTCAATTTGGTCCAATTAAGCTAACTTTTCTGATTAAATAAATAAAGGAATAAGTTTGTTACAGAATGCATAAAACAAAAGTTGTTTTTGTTTTAAGGACAGATAGAGGGCACACACATACACAGTCAGTCACACTCACAGTGTGAGTGAGTGACTCCAGTGAGTGCACACTCAGCTAAAAACAAAAGTAAAATTATATAAATAAATAAAAACAAATGTGAACAATAGTTTAAAAAAAGCTACAACACAAAAATCAAGCCTTCCTTCCCCCGACCCCAAAAATGAGAAAAAAAAATCCCAAAATGATCCACTTCACTTACAATCCACCGAAAAGCTAAATCTTTCTCAATTTTTAAAATAAATCAAATAAAAATATTACAGAACCCTGAGGAAGAAAGAGAGCACTCTGATCTTTTTTTGCGTTTCTCATGCGCAGCGGGCGCAGACGTTGTGAGGCGTTATATGGTAACTTGGCTTCTTTAATGACAGCCGTGCATAAGAAAATAATCCCAAGAAACTCGATTGATAATTATCAAAACGGAAAATTTGCAACGAATTTAAATGTCAAAATGTGTTTTTTTGGCACACCCGAAAATAGCTAAAAAAAACAAAACAAATTACAGTTAGAGTACTCTCTGTTGTGTTGTTGTAAACAAAAAAAGCTCCAATAAAAAAAAATATATAGTCATATTTTTACTTTTTATAATTATATATATATATATATATATATATATATTATTCATTACCACTTGTACTACTCGGCCGTAGTCAAACTACCAAGAGTCACTTTATTATTAATTCATGATCCCTTGATGGGTTTGGGCGGGTACCTTTTTTCTCTTTATCCTAATTGGCCTGAACAAGTTTTTGAGAAACGATTATTCTTATTATTGTTCGTCTTTAAATTAATTTAATATTTATTTATTTTGGATAATACAACAAAACAAAGTGATTATCAACAATATTTTCGAAATAGCCGAAAAAAATCAACAAAAAAAAAGACTAATTCAGAAAAACAAAATAAAATGTCAACAAATAATAATTAGACTTCCAGATTTTAAAAAGATAATCATTTGTAAACATAATCATGATGACTGACTATATAAACATTAATTAAATATCAAACAAACCACAACAAACAAAAAATATTCATCATTCATTCCTAAAATAAAAGTAAGTACGTTTCTTTGGGCTCATATTTGGACTAATAGCCCTGGGAAGGGTATGAGTTCCTAAATTCCCTTCAGCTATGGGTTAAATAAATACTGCAAATTGTGTTATTAAAAAAACTACGTGTGGACAAAAAAGAACGTTCAAATGATTGTTCTCGACATTTAAAAAAATCCAATTGAATGAAATCGTTTAAAACAAAGATTTACTTTGAAAAGATCTTACGTAGTTCTGGCACCATAACAAAATTTAAATGCAGAGTTTGTTTGTGTTACGGCATATCAACCATTTTAGGTCATTTTTGCCTAGAACAATCATTTTTGATAGCCTAAACGTTATTTTTGTCCACACTTATTTTTTTTAATAACACAGTATACACTATTTAACCCATAGCTGGAGGGAAAAGTGGGGAGATTCATACACCGTTTCCCAAGGGTACTATTAGTCTGAATATGAACGCAAACGGAACGAGTTGTATTCGAACTCGCGTATTACGATCCCGAAGTCAAACTACTGCCTCTACCCATTTGCCCAAATCGACTTCCCCTTAAATGCAGAGAGGTCGTCGTACGCGAGTTCGAATCCAACTCGTTCCGCATGGGCTCATCTCATATTTGAACTAATACCCCTCGGAAAGGTATGAATTCCTACATTCCCTTCATGGGTACAGTCAGTGACACTCAGTGACAGTGCAAATTGTGCTATTAAAAAAAAAAAAAAAAACTACGTGTGGACAAAAAGAACGTTCAAATGGTTGTTCTCGACATTAAAGGTTGATATGCCGTAGTAAAACTAAACAAACAAAATTTAAATATAGTGCAAGTTTTAAGTTTCATATCAATAAGTTAAATAATAATGATAATGATCTTTTAATTAATCAAATGGTTCCTACTTTAATTTAGATAAATTAACGATATTTAGCATATCAACAAGTTAAATAATAATTTTTAATGAATCAAATGTTCTCTTATTTAACCTGTCGATAAATTAACAATATTTAACAAACATTTAAAAAAAATTTATACAGAAAAATTATTAATGAAAAAAAATTAAAATAAAACTTCAACGAACAATTAAAAAGATATTTCTTGAAACAAATTAACTACTTAAAACATATTTTTTTAATGCACAGACGAAGATACATTTTTAAAAGAAAGCAGTAAATAAATCAATTTTTGATTATATTTTTTTTTCAAAAATATAATGCAAAAAAAATAAATTATTATTTTAAATAAACGAAACAAAAAACCAACAAATTAAACGAAAAATCCAAACTTTTTTTCCAAATGAAAAGAAAATGTCGATAAGACAAACTAAGTAAATTGTTTTAAAACCAGATCAAAGAATGGATCTTTAAATACACGACGAAGAGATCTAGAAAATTCCCTGAAACTGTAATTAATTGATTAATTCCTCGGCGATCTTTTAAATAAATATAAATTTAAATAAACATAAAACAGAACGGAATTTATGACGGTGAGATGAAGAAATGGCGAAAAAAATAAACAGTTTGTTTTTAAAATGAATGTTCAACAAGAAGAAACATTTTTTTGTGTATAAAACAAAAACTTACCCAACTAGAACTCTGGGGATTCGCATAGAAGATTTGCGAAGCCTTTAAGCTCCAGTAAATGCCCTGACGATGGTGTTTTTTATAAACAAAATTGTTTTTATTGCTGCATTATTCGGCCAAGATCATCGCTAGTCCGTCTTCTTGTCTGCCTGCCGACATCGAAAAAAAGGGAAGAAGAAACAAAAATTGAGAAAAAAAATAAAACCAATTTGGCGTATGAACACAGGAATTCGCTTGAAACCCAGTTTCGCCTATAACCACGAAGATACACAATGATGGCTCAAATTTACTAAAAAAAAGAATTCAAAACTAAAAAACCGAAATGTTTTAAAGAAATATTAGCCATTTTGTGATCCAAATACATAAAAGAAATTATTTATAGTTTAGGGACTATTTCTTGTACCCGGTGCAAACACTGCAACATGGCTGGATGTCGTCATCGACTGTTTTAGACTTGTTTGGTTTGATGCAATCAGAATCGCTTCAGTTTTCAAACATTTTTAGACTGCATGAATTTTAATGAATAATTATTTTATGATAAATCTTTTTTTTAAAGATAAACTGATAAAATATATTAGATAGGCTATGTAATTTATTTATAGATATGATTACTTTGATTTTCATTATCAATAATCCCCAAAAAATAATCGCAGATTGACCTTGAAATCGTGGATGCCAAAAGTGTTATGTAACCATTTTTTGTTACTTTATTTTTTTTGGCTCTCTCCAACAAACAAATCAATTTATTTGTTTTACGGCATATCAATCCTTTTAGGCCATTTAATGCCGGGAACAATCCTTTTTTGATAAACGAAACGTTCTTTTTGTCTACTTCTTGTAGTTTTTTGAATAACCATTTAATCCATATCAACCTTTTTAGGTCATTTAATGCCAAGAACAATCATTTTTGGTAAACGTTAGTTTTTGTCAACACTTAGTTTTTTGAATAACACAATATGCACCATTTAATCCATATCAACCATTTTAGGTCATTTAATGCCAAGAACAATCATTTTTGATAAATGTTCATTTTTTTCCACACTTACTTTTTTGAATAACACAATATGCACTATTTAATCCATTTTAACCTTTTTAGGTTATTTAATGCCTAGAACAATCATTTTTTGATAAATGTTCATTTTTTGTCCACACTTGATTTTTTGAATGACACAGTATGCCCTATTTAACTCATAGCTGGCGGGAAAGTGCGAATTTATACGTTTCCCAAGGGTATTAGTCTGAATATGAACGCAAACGGCAGAACAAGGGATTCTAACTCGCGTACTACGATTCCGAAGACCGGCTGCCTATCCGCTGGCCCAAGTGAAACTTCCCCATTGCGAATTTGTGAATTAAGATTGACATTTTTTTGACGTTTCGTGTGTCGAGACTTTTGGGACAGCTTCCAATGGTCATAGACAATTGAAACGGTGTTTACAAGGCAAGCCGACTATGGCGGAAGAAAATAAAAATAAAAAATATACGTTTTTTTCGTTTTTTTGCAGAAAATATTTTTCTCTACTTTTTCTGATCTCGCTTTTAACTGGGAAGCATTCCTTGCTGGTTCAGGAGGGGGGGGGTACTCAAGTGGGGGTGTTGGTGGTGCTGGTGGTGATGGTGTTGGTGGTGTTGGTGGTGATGGTGATGATGGTAGTGGTGGTAGTGACAGTTATGGTGGTGGTGTTGTTGGTGGTGTTGGTGGTGGTGGTGGCGGTTATGGTGGTGATGATGATGATAGTGGTGGTGGCGGTGATGATGATGGTGTTGGTGGTGGTGGCGGTTATGGTGGTGATGATGATGGTGGTGGTGGTGGCGGTTATGGTGGTGATGATGATGATGTTGGTGGCGGTTATGGTGGTGATGGCAGTGGTGTTGGTGGTGGTATTGATGTTGTTGTTGTTGGTGGTGGTGGTGCGATGTTCACTTCGTGACTAACACCTCGTTCCACTGACGTCATGAATAAATAAATCACAATAGACCCATCTCTCCTACCAACCACCCTCCCACCCACCCCAACACACACACATCTCCTGAAATATACTAACAAAAAAAAATATTAAAAAATAAAATAAAATAAAAAAATAAAAAATAAAAAAAATAAAATAATTCCATACACGAAGAGCGATTTAAAAAAAAAGAAAAAAAAGAAAATAAATTAAAATTAATCTCTAAACCTTTCGAACCGGCACGACTTCAGCTTCTGAACAAAACTAGAGAAGTAATATCAACATTTTTTTTAAAGAACGGTGCTATGTTGGGAGGGGATGTCAATCGAGACATCCGGGGTCTAAACGGTTTCCGGTTTTTTTTTTTGTTTGTTTGTTTTTTTTAGCTTTTTTTTCGTGTTTAACGGCATATCAACCATTTTTGGGCAGCGAGGTTGGAGCAGTGGGAAAAGCTTGGTCTTTGGATACGTAGTACACAAGTTTAAATCCCAGTGAGGTTGGAGCAGTGGGAAAAGCTTGGTCTTTGGATACGTAGTACACAAGTTTAAATCCCAGTGAGGTTGGAGCAGT
>JAYKTE010468858.1:0-10189 GCA_036873565.1 Xipholeptos notoides | reverse complement strand
GTGCTTAGAAAGGTATGTATGCAAACGTGCTTAGAAAGGTATGTATGCAAACGTGCTTAGAAAGGTATGTATGCAAATGTGCTTAGAAAGGTATGTATGCAAATGTGCTTAGAAAGGTATGTATGCAAATGTGCTTACCAAGCTATAGTAAATGAGAAAAGGTATGTATGCAAATGTGAATAAACTGTGAACACAGACAAAAGCAGTCAGATGAAGGATGATGAAGAGGAATGTTTATCTGTAAAAGTTTAAGTGTCAATGATTATGGTTTTGAAAGAATGTTCTTATTTCTCTTGAAATGAATGAATAACAAATAATTTCAATAAACCTGAAGAATTTTATACTCTAAATTAAAAAAGAGAATGAATAAAAAAGTAATCCTTTTAAACCTACATTGGATTATGTTAATTATTTAATACCAGCAGTTATAAGTCCAATAATTAACAAATTAAGCCTTATAATAGATAGTGTTAAAGGATCTAATTGAAGGATCATCAAGAACAAATCAAAAATAAATAAAAATAAACAAATTTCTTTTCATTTTCATGTTTTAAGTTTTTCAATTGATTATCTTCACAGTTTGACATTATACAAGATTGTTTTTTATTTTATGTTTGTTTGTGTTTTACGGCATATCAACCTTTTTAGGTCATTTGATGTTGAGAACAATCATTTTTTGCAAACGTTATTTTTTGTCCCCACTTAGTTTTTTTAATAACCCAATATGCACTATTTAATCCATAGCTGGAGAGAATGTGGGGATTCATACCTTTTCCAAGGTTTTCCCTTTGAAACTAAGCCATTCATATCTGAACTGAATATGCTCTTATCACAGACAGTGTCTGCTCTGCTATGTACTTCAAAATATAAAACACATAAATTAAAACAAATGCAGGAGAAATATTCAAAGATATCTAATTTCAATTTCAGTTTCATTTTAAATTAATAAACATTTTAATTAGTTTTTTGGTAAAAAATAGAATGTTCACCAAAATAGAAATTATGGTTACATCTCTTTTGACTTTTATTAGCCACAATTGTTCAGGATTCATTTATCAAAGCATAATTAGTTTTGTTAAGTACAGTTTTAGCATTTAAATCATAAATTAGAGCAAAAATATGATAATTTATTTTTCTAAAAAAAGATGTCAGTTTGAAAAAATCCATTGAAAACGCCTTTCTTTCTTCATCTGTACATTTCAATTAATTGAAGGTTTGGAAACAAAACTCATCTCGAGAAATTTCTTTGTTCATAAATGATTTAATATTGAAAGTGTAAAGTAAATGATTTAATATTCAAAGAGTAAAGAAATCGTTGGAAAATAAGCATAAATCAATGACGTCAAATAAACCAAATTTTGGATTGGAATTCTTAAGCAAAAGGACACCAAACAAATTTCCATTGAAGAAAAGTTTCCAAAAAGTCAAATTTAATTTAGATTTACACATTTTGATCCAAGCCAAGAGGAGGCGGAGGAGTTCTTCTTATTTACATTTTTAACTTATCGAAAAAAGCTGGAGAAACAATGAAGATAACATTTACAAAACAAGCAAAGATTTGATGACACCCAAAAGAGCAGGAAACTAAGGACATTAAAGATAAAGAGACCATTCCAGATTTTTCACACGCTTCATTGACAAATAAGGAACATTTTAGCAAATACACAAATATATTTTAGTTTAGATATTTAATTTTCTCAAAATTAATCAGCTTTTAACGAGTAATTTGTTTTATTGAGCTTTAAAAAAAATACATTGTGGCACTTGGCATCGTGCGTGCGTGCGTGATCATTCATTCATTGAAGACAGAAACAGTAAACAACGAATACACACAAATTCTTGCTTATTTGCCCACAAAGACGTTTTAAGATAAATTTGAATTAAGGATTTATGAAAATAAGATAAAAATTGAAGATTAAGACAAAAGAAAAGAAAAAAACTTATTTCAGAATTTCGCATATCTCTCAAGAATCTGTGGAAAGTATGAATGTTATTCGAAAAGAAATATTTATGACGAATTTTAAAAATAAGACGAAAATGTAGGTCATGTGAAATTTAGGAATTATGGAAAATAAAGACAGAAAAGAATTTTGAAGATTAGGTAAGATTTTTATTAAGACACAAAAAAGTAAACAAAAGTGATAAGAAAATGGTAAATTCTTGAAAGGAAGGAAAGAAGAAATAGAAAATGAAATCTATGTAAACAATGAGATTAAACGAAAACGAAAGAAGAAAGAAAAGAATTGATATAAATTTTAATGGTTTATAGCGGAGGAGATATAGACCATACCATCATCGCCGCCCTGAGTCTTTGTTCTTCTTCATGAAAGTAAAACAATAAAAATGGCGCGGAAATGGAAATAAACACGATGGAAGAAAGGTTGTCAAAATAGCGATGATGAAGAAGAAAAAGAAACCATACTTTTTGTTAAAGAAATAAAAAAGAAAAAGGTATACGAAGCTAAAAGTGTAACAAAAGAGAGAAAGGTAATTCAGTTGTTATTAATATTGCTTTTTTCAGATTATAAATTAAGAGAAAAAGAGAAAAAGGCGAATCGTTTTCTGATTGGAACAAAAAAGCCATTTTATCGTCGAAGAAGAATCGTGTTGTTTTCAAAACAAAACAGAAAACATTCGTTTTATTTTAAAGCTAGCATTTTTATTCAACCAGGCCGTATCTGATCATAAACGTAAAGCAATGAATTGCATTAATTCTGCATGGTTAACATCAAGGCGAAAGAAAATGTAAGACGAATAAAGACGAGAGCGATGTTAAAAACACGTAGAAAACAGAAAAAGAAGTCGCCATATTGGATTGGATACAGCTAAGCGCTTTGCTGTGTTTAGTCATTTTTAGCTCATCGTCGTTAATTAAAAACTTCCTGCTTGTTTTTTATTGTTTCAATCGAATCAGACGATTCTAAAACCAATTTATAATTAAGAAAAATAGCTAGAATTAATAGATAAATAGCCGAAAGACTTACCAGTCCAAAGAGAGGAGAGCGAGTAAAATTCCATCTAGCTGTCATGTTACTACATAAGACTGAGTTGGCTTCCGGTTTTCGAAACTATTAACAATAAATGGCTTCTTCTTTCTTGCCTTTTCCTTCTCGTTTCTATTTATCGTTCATATTGAGTTAGAACACTTCAAATTCTAATCGGACAAATATAGAAATCGAAACTTTGCAACTTTAAATATACATATAATCAATTATTTATTTTTTTAAATAAATTCCCTTTTGAAATAGTTTAAACATGGCGATTTTGACTTGACTTCCAAACAGATAGTATTAATCAAAAAACCTTATAGCATTTTTCATTTTCTTTAAGAGTTTTGTTTACAACTTTTCCTCTTTTATATAATCATATATTATTCTTTTTAAATGTAAACATTAACACTTTAATTATTTTAATGGATGCAGTTGTTTTAATGTCTTACTAAATAACTAGGTCAAATGATAATGCTTAAAAACATCTTAATGCCTACTGACTGCATCATTGTGAATGTTTCACATTTTTTTAAACAAAATAAGAGAAATCTTAGAGCTTTAGTGCTAATAATTCTTCACATTAAAGATTATCCAAAGCATGAATCAATATTTAATTGAAAATAAACGTTAAGTATTTCTCAGTTATAATCTAAAAAATAGGTTAAAATCAATGAGGAAGATCTAAAAGGTCATTGTTTTGTTTCCAAGCTAGTGAAATATCATGTAACACCATTTAAAGGAATATCAGGCCATTTTGTATCATTTGTTTTTAAAAATTAAATCAGTCAAGTGGATGACTTTATTCTCCATATGCTGTCATGTAGAATTTTCAAACACAATACTCAGTGAGTTTTGAGTCTCTTTCATCAAATTTTTGGTCAACATCATTTTTCATTGATGCATTTATATTTGTAAAGAATTCTTTGCAAAATTCTATTAGAAAATTGAATGTCATCCAGGTGTTTCTATGCTGAATGTTGTGAAGACTGAAGAACTGATGATAATCTTACTGAGACCAGATCTTCCAATGGCTCTAGTTGTCCAAGATTAGATTTTATTTCAATACTAAATCATTGGCTTTGAAGTTCATAACCCAGAAGAAAAGCATGTTTTTGGTTCATTGTTTTTCAAGACTGAAGTTTACACGGAGCACTCTTTGTGATGCATTTAAAGAATCATTTTTGATAAACATTTATAAAATAAAAATTGGTCTACTTGTCTGTTTACTTCAAATGAAATAAAAACAAACAAAATGTTTCCAAAATATAACCTTCTTCTTTTACGTATGTACATTTTGAGGAATACACATTTTTTTCTTTTTTTTCAATTTGATTTTATTCAATGTGTCAGATCATTTTACAGCACCTTGTATATTGCTTTGAGAATTCAGTGAATCAATAAGTCAATTGTTAAAATCATAAAATGGGAATCTAATTCTTTATTGTGTTACCTGGAATAGACAAAACTTTTAAACTTTGCATAGCACTTTTATTTCTTAAGAATATTCATAAAGCTCCTTTGCTTTGAAGTTTAGCTATGATGTTTACTTACAATGGAGATAGAACAAAACAACTAATTATCCCTCCTGTATGTGTTGATAATTTGCACAGAACAAGAATTTATGTCATTAATATACAACATTGTACTTAGGAATTGTACATTGTCTACAACAGTTTGAACACTAGACAAAGACCATAGATAATGACCCCAACACATACCAAGTGGATATATCAACCTGGTCGAGCACCAACCCAAGTTAGGCACAAAGCTAGTTTTAAGAACATCCTAAAAGGAATTGGGTAACCTTAGAAATATGATTTCTCAGAGAGCATTGTATTTGCCCAAAACAATAATCCAAGAATAATAGCCAAAAACGTGTCATATGTTTCGAAGAGCAAGCAGGAGGCCAAACAATGAAGATGATGATAAAAGTCTGAATAATACAAATATACAAATTCAAGAACTTTCTTGGAGCAGCAAATTTAACCATTTATTTACTCTCCACATATAAACTGTCTGTCCACACTCTGTAAGCTTTATCAGGTATTTATTTATTAGACATTCTTGTTATTTTCATCTGCAGTCAGGATTAAACCTATAACCTTCAGATAAATATCACTTTTATACACCAACTACTAGGATCACTAAGTCAAAATGCATATAACAGAAAGTCAATCCAATAAACTGCATGCTATAGTTTTGAAACTATAGGTATAGCATAGGTTTTCTTAAACCAACTAAACACTAACATTAAAAGAATAATTTAAAGGATGAATGAACTTTTTGTAGCAAAATACTAAAAAAGATATACGAAAGAATAAAATACCCAATGACAACAACTTAAAGACAATATATACCCAAAGAAAATCCCAATATACAGAAAATATAGCTTACAGATTATACCCAATGAAGTATAATGGAAGTCACAAAAAAGTTGAGAGAATGTGCAAAATAGAGTCAACTTTCTTTTAAAAGATCCCAGATCCTGATGCAAAGATTTTAAACAAGAGATTGTTTTTCAGTTTTATTTACTGATTTTGTTGAACCAATTTCGGTCAGATATTAAAAATTCTTATGGTTATAAACAATTGCTAGTATTATTATTAAACTAAGACAAATTAAGTGTGCACTCACTGCAGTAAGAGTTTGTTTGACAAGTTGGTCATTTAGTGAAAGAACAATCATTTTCTATTTTTTATTGCTACATATAAATTATTTTCTAATTGCTTATCTTTTTAAAATTAACATCAATCTCTTAAAATCTAGCTTTTGTGTGATTGTGCTGCTGCTGATTCCAACATGAATTTTTTTATTGGTGACTTCATTGCCTCACTAATTCTTTTCTTTTCTTTAACGTAGTTAAAATGTCGGTGATTGTTACAATCAAAATATTTGTACCATGCCCTAGATAATTTGAGGGAAATAAAAAAAATGACGTTTTAACTATTTAAATATAGTTTTAAAGTGGAAAATGTATTAAAGAAAATTCGGAGCCAATAAAGTAAAGTTTAAACAACAATACCGGAACCGGAGTAAGTTTTGAAAAAATACGAATTAATTGTTCAAGGGTTCATGCAAGGTAGCTTCGATGATTTTTAACAGTATTTTTGCATTATATTTAATTTTCCAGTAAAATTTTGTCTGTGGGTGAGTAAATGCAAAACTTAAATGCTGTTAGTGCTGGCTTTTCTTGACCCTTGGAATACCGAAGGGCCTATATATCGGCCCAGGCGACATAGTGCAAAATACAACACGGCCGATATTTCGACCGCCATGGTCCTTGTATAAAACGGCTCTGCTGGTTTGGCTAGATAGTAATTTGGCTAATTCAGAGTCCAAAGGGTTAACTGCTTCTTTCTGTTTTCTTTCTTTACTGCCGCCAACGAAATTTCGCCTTAAACACTTAATGGCGGGCGAGGTGTTTGAATAAAATCAAGAAGACTCATGCTTAGACTTATGCGAAATTATACTAATACTAAATTTTCTTTATGGTTTTTCGGAATCCTTAATTTTCTTTTGATCAATAAATGTGTTAAGAATTTTGGCATTGATTTTGATAACGTTTGAAATTAATTATTTTAAGAATTTTATTTTTCTGTGCTGGCTGATATTTGGCAGCAAATTATTGCAATTCAGCCGATCATTTACTACACATTAACGATTAAAAAGATAAAACAAAATAATGAATAAAATATCCTATAAAAAATTGTTAATCTGCATTTGCTATTTTACCTGTCAATTATTGTTTAACAAAGTTCTAAAATAACTGTCAAGTCAATACATTAATTAAAAACTCGAAAAGTGCGTTACGTTTCTCTCTAGCCTAATTCAAAATGGCGACTGAGAGAAGAGAGAAAACAGAAATTTCGAGTCATGTGTTTTCGATTATCGTAACTATTCAGTTATGATAACTGAAATTCAAAGGACAATAGCAAAATATTTCAGCTAATTCTTTTTTATCAATCATTCTGCTATTACAGTACATTATTAAATATTTAAAACGATGAAATTTAATAAATAATAAACAATAAATGTCTAAACAATAAAAAAAAATATGTAAAGTAAATTAATGCACACATTTTAATTTAGATTAGTTTTTTTTTTCTCTTTCGCAATCGTCTTACTGCCGTAATACTAATTTTAACATTCTATTTTTTAAATGTAAAGTATAATTTAAACATATTTATATTTTTAGGTGAATTAAAGAAGTAATTTGCAAACAAATGAAAAAAAAATCTGGTTGTCGTCCTTCTTTTCATGTGTCTCCGCTTTCGCCAATGATCGCCATTTTTGTGTTTAAGAAAGTAGATGAAAAGAACAAACACGTTCAGTTTATAATTTTTATTTCCTGTTATGTTTCTAAACACAAATCACAAATGCAAGTAGAAGGAAGTATTTGGGAGTTTTATTTCCAAATGATTTTCAGTATTCATTTAATAGAAAATAATCTGGATTACTTATTCTTAAAGTTCACGCCAATTAAACAATGAGATTAAAGACAGATAATTGTTTTGTTTTGTTTTTTGTTTTTTTGTGTTCAGCTATTTCACACTTTAACACAACGAAACACAAACAAAAAGCAAACGTGAAATATGAATTACATTTTAGAATTGAATTAACGCTGAATACGTTTTTTGGACTTCTTTATTCAGACAAGTTTCATTAAAAAGAATTTTAATTTTCCTTTTCAATATTTTTCATTCAATTTTTTCTAGAGAGATTTAGTAGCAGGGTTGAGTGTCTTTTCCAAGCTTCTTTTCCAAACGTTTTCGCTCCTCCCTTGAAAAATATTGAAAAGGAAAATTAAAATTCTTTTTAATGAAACTTGTCTGAATAATGATCTGCCTAAATATACAAAATTCTTAACCATCATTGAAGATTTTTGTGTTGAATGAGATTTTCTACTTGCTGTTGATTCTGAACCTGAAAAATAATGATGATAATGATGCTCATGCTGCTGTTTTTGGTGGTTGTATGGTCCACTTCAATCAAGCTATCACGAAAAACAAACATAATTATGTTTTGTTGTTTTTCAGACTTCTTGGTCATGTGAGGAAATTAGTTTTAATTAAAATGGCAGAAATACATTATCAATCATGATTTTAATTTACATATAAGTAGAAAAATCACACTTTTTTTTCCTTTCCTGAAGTCTGGACACTTTCAAAAATATTTTTTTTAAAAAGAAAAATCATTATTAATTTTTCAAATATTAAAGATTGCTTCAAAAATAGTTTGCAAGTCAAAATATTTTCAATGTACTGTATCAGTAATTAAAAAAACAATGAGCTACATTATCTTATAAAATAGATATTTAAACTGTTGTCATCCTTAACCTTCACGTTTCGGCCAATGAACAAATTATCAAGCCTCATCCCAAGGATTCTGAAAAACCCTATTACCTTATTAGAAAATATTACCTTGCATGACATGCTACCTTCAAAAATGCATTGGTCAGTCAATATACAAACCATGGATCAAGATTGTCTTGCTCAACCATGTCCAATGATTATTTTTTAAATTCATCTCACTAATCTAATAATAATTGTACATCTTCTAGATGAGGCCATTATGAGATCATATGAACTCAATTCAAACATCAATACAATTCCCCATAGAGAAAGAACAAGATGATAAATTACCCTTCCTGGATGTCTTAATAACTTGCACAGAGCAAGGATCTAATTCATCAATATATAAAAACAACCAACATTCACCAGACTGTACCTTAATTTCAATTCTCATCATCCGTACAGTGTGAAGAATGGTATTGTATGATCAGATCAGCAGTGATCCAGACATACAAGGTATGTTAAATAAGTGATGAGAAAAATTCAGGAGAGATAATATTTATTTTCTTAACTTATAAAACTTCAAAATAATGACCTCCCACATCTACACACTTCTTCATGCGTCTCTTCTAACCCTTGAAGGCCTCCTCAAAGTCCTTCTTTGGTAGTCCCTTCAGGTAATTTTCCAATGCCTCTTTCAGCTCCTCTGTTGACTGAAATCTGATTCTCCTGAGGCTTTCTTTCATGTGTGGGGACAGGAAGAAGTTGCATGGGGCTTAGTCAAGGTTGTAAGATGGGTGTTGTACCACATTCATTCCCCTGTTGGCCATCCAGGTGGTCACCAGCGTTGACTTGTGGCATGGGGCTGGGGCATTGTCCTGGTGGAACCACCCCTGACCACTCCTCCACTGCTGTTGCCTCTTCTTCCTCATTTTCTCCCTGAACCTTTTCAGAACAGTAACGTAATATTCTTTATTGACAGTTTGACCCTGAGGAATCCATTCAGCATGAATGAGGCCCTGAGAGTCAAAGAAAGGAATGACCATTGCCTTCTCTTGTGACCTCCTGCTCATCTTTGCCTTCTTGGGCCTGGGGAGGATGGGTCCTTCCACTGGGCACTCTGACGTTTGCTCTCAGAGTTGTCATCTAAAGTCACTACCTTATTCAGGAAACCTGAATCAGCCTCTATCATTTCAAGAATGTCAGCGCAACAATTCCACACGAAACTGCTTCTGGTCGTCGGAGAGGATTTTTGGCAAGAGCTTAGCACAAAGTTTGTGGGGATTCAGATGTTCGGTCAGAACTGTCTCCACTGTCCCAATAATAATACCAACAGCTTAAGGTATCATCCTCACAATTATCCGATGGTCTTGCATCATTAATATTCTCACTTCCTCAATGTTTTCCTCCTTGCGTGCATTGTTCAGTGCTCCAGATCTGGATTAATCTTCAACCTGTTCATTTCCTTTAGAAAATCTGTTAAACAACCAATAGAAACTTGCTTGACTCATCTATCCATCTCCATAGGCCTTCTTTAACATCCCATAAGCTTTTTGTTTGGTTTTCTTAATTTTAATACAAAATTTGATGGCATAACGTTGTTCCTTGTTTCCTTGCATCTTGTTAAGTTCACAGATCAGCAAACCTGATCAGACTGGTCCCAAAATGAATACCGCTGCACTCAAACCTAGAATGAGAGGAAGTTGTCAGTAAATCATTTTGTAGACTATTGGAGCATTGGAAGGGTGACCATGTGCCATTATGGGACAGAGTTAAGATACTGGACCATGAGGAGTATTGGAAGGGTGACCATGTGCCATTATGGGACAGAGTTAAGATACTGGACTGAGAAGAGCATTGGAAGGGTGACCATGTGCCATTATGGGACAGAGTTAAGATACTGGACTG
>JAYKTE010468747.1:0-10190 GCA_036873565.1 Xipholeptos notoides | reverse complement strand
GGTACATATTTCTAAAATACAGTCTATTAAATAACCATAAATCAAAATTAAAGCCTACACCAGGTTTTTCTATAATCAGTTTGCCTATAGAGAAAATTTCAACAATATATATATATATATATATGAAAGACGCCGCTCGGCCAAGGGAAAATGTATTAATAAGTGTTAACGTTTTGTAATACTCCCAACTAAATCAATCTATGAAACTGGCGTTTTGCAGCAGGCTTGATTCTAGGGGTTAACGTAGATTTTTTTAAATCCTTGTAAATTTAGTATTTCGTTTAAACATATTTTTAGATGAAGAAGATGCTTATTTTTTCAGATTCAGAGTCTATGATTTTCCTCTTTGCAGCTGATTTCATTCTTTCATTTTGCTTTTATCTTGGCGTCATAAACTAAGCATTGCAGTAAGAGAAAATCCAATAAGAATTCTGCAGTTGTGACAAAGAATAAAGAAATTAAGAAAGATATGTTGGTTGGTTTATCAAATTACACCTACCTAAATCACATTGAAATCTGCCACACGTTCCTGAATGTCTGCGAATACGTCACTGCACATGACATAAAACAATCATTGACACATGCACACTGACAACTAGTAATTTCAGTAACAACAACAAAATCTTAGGATATTATTCTTGATAGTTAATTTTTATGGCTGTTTTGTTTTTGCTTTTTTACTTTTTAGCTTTTCCATAGCAATTAAATATTAGCTTAGGTTTGTTCATAAGTTACTTAAAGGGTTTTTTCGAGGGTCCATTCCGTCAAGAAAGACTTGATGAACGATTAATTCAAGTTGTCAACTTGAATTCTCCTCATTTAACGTCAAACTGTACTCATTCTGTCACATTGATTTTACGGAAAGGGGTGAACCGCTTTACTCCTTAAAGTAAAAACAGTAATAAAATAATCAGAGAATTTTAATTTTTTTTGTTTTAAATGGACGTAAAAACTGATGTAACTTTGAGCAATAAACATGCCAATTTACTTTTAATACACGGATTTCAGGTCATGGATATAAAGTTCAGTCATCATAACAATGCAATTTGCAATCCCCTCTGATCCATTCAAGCGGAATCAAAAATTAGGAGGCCTTAGTTTTGATAATACGTATAGTACAAATATTAATGATGTCAGTAATACATATTTATAGTTTTAAGAATTTATTGCTAAAATATTAATGAAACTGTAATCGATAAAAAGATGGAAAGTAGAAATGTTACGAGTTATTTATTTAGTAAGCAATTATTCGGGTGTGAAATCTAAGCCTCCGCACGAAATAGATTATTTCCTAGGGGTACTTGTATCTCTTTTGGAATATTAATATTTCCTCTTAAATGACATTCTTGTAAGCCACTTAACGTTCGTAATCGAAATCAAAATATGGCAGCAACAGCCTGAAATAGAAACAATTGTCGGTAACTGGCCATGTTTTAATGGTCTAGCTATGATAACATTATTTCAATCTGTCATAGCAGGCAAGCTACTTAACGAGACCAGATATGAATTCTAATTTGCGTGTAAAAGAATATATTTTAAAATATCTATCTATCCATCTATCTATCCATCTATCTATTTTCTCACGTGTAATAATATATATATAAATACGTAAATGCATAGTATAAGTGATCGATATATTTCAAATTTGTGTATTGAATTTGCGGGCTATTGTATTTGTCTTTATAATAGTTCACACAAATAATAAAGATAGTCCAAAGTCCAAAAATTCGATACATAAATTATCCAAGTGCCGAAATCTAGCATTTTTTATGTTACTTGATTAGATACTGAAAAAAGTAATTTAGTTCTAACTAGTGATACTTGCACATATCAAGGTATAATTAACTGTCTCTAAGATACCTATCTTTCCAGATAGCTACTATCAACTCTTAGTAATCTAAATAACACACCCAAATAAACTACACAACACTGCATCAATTTTTATTTGCCATTCATAAAAAACTTGGCTAAGATTTTTTAGATAAGTTGTTTATACTATGTCAGGGCATATTTAGATTTAATTTCACTCTCCGAAGATTCCTAAACTATATAATAAAATCTAAACAAAATACCTAAAGTAGTGTGTATATTTAATTCCCAGTAACCGTGAAAGTCTATATAAAGCCATAAAAAACACCTTTAATAAGAGAGGCTTAAAAATCACCCCAAATAGTTGAATAGGGATAAATTTAAAATGGCGTAAACTCTAAATACAAAAACTCATAGACACGAAAAAGGAGTGAAACCTAAGATGTTTTAAAGATGCGACACATGCTGTGTCAGTTTAAAATGAAATAGAATGTTAAAAACAATTATTAAAATGGGAAAAAGGATCACGAGTATATAAGGATATAAGTAAAAATATATAAAAATTACAATATGAACCAAATCTAGGTTTAATGATAATTTTATATAATATTAAGAAGTAATGGTACAGTTGGTATCAATCAGAATTATTTTAACAGATATGTATACATGACACATTCGCTTTTACTAGTGTAGAAAATGACACGATTCTCATATACAATAAGCAGAGCAAAGAAAGCCACGACATCTCAATTATCAACAACGTCAATACGAAGCATATTTAGAATTTAAAAATATTCTATTGTAATCAGTATTTAAAAAAGACCAATAAGCAGTGTAGTAACTGTTTATTAGACGTGACTTATGATTATGTCACTGACTAGTTCTTTACCTAACATGTGACAGGTACTGCAAGAGACGTATAAGTATAAGAATCTATATTTATTCAGGTTTAAAAAAAAATGATCCAGTAGCATGATTCTTTTAAATTCTTTCTTTTAAACTAATATTTTCTTTTTGAGTAAAAATTATTTTAAAACTTTATAAAGCAAAGTGAAACTGAAAAAGAAATGAAATTGTTTTTCTGCAAAAAATTAATATTTGATGCACTGTAATTAATACTAGTGTAATTAATATTAGTATATTAATTTCTGAAAACTTTGAGTCGTTTGATATACGATATATAATCTCCCAAATGTGATTTAATGTCATAAGGAATTAAACTGGTTTCGTCTTTCTTATTAGTACGCTGTGGGTCCAACCGTCTATTTCACTGTATCCTTTTGTGACCTTCTATGAGCGTGGAAGAAAAAAAAAATCGGCAAATAATTGTCAATACTTCCCTGAAATGAATGCTATGTTTCCCCAAGCGCAAATATTGTACAACTGTGAGAATTTTTACAACAAAATACTTGATTAATCTATGATAGTAGACAGTAAATATTGATGCTAAATCGTAATTTGTTAGATTTTTGGGCAAAGCTGTTCGAAATTTCAGAATCCAATTTGTGGATTAATTCTGAAAAAACGAATTAATTTATGTAACC
Organism: Xipholeptos notoides; assembly: GCA_036873565.1. Lineage (NCBI taxonomy): Eukaryota > Metazoa > Mollusca > Cephalopoda > Idiosepiidae > Xipholeptos > Xipholeptos notoides. Next base: position 6,837 of record JAYKTE010468747.1, on the reverse strand, counting down.
AAATTTCGAATGCAAGAAGTTACGAAAAATTTTCTTCTCGATTTTCTTCTCAATATTTTAAAACATTCTTCACCACTTTTTCAGGCTAATACTTTTTTTTTTTTGATGACAGCATATAGGAACAGTTCATTTGAAACAGTGAATAAGCACTTGAACTTTAGAATCATAATTCGCGAGTTCATATTCGTTCCGTCATGTTAACAAAAGGGCTTTGAAAAGGTACTTGACTCAAATTTGTTCCTGCTATGGAGAAATATCAAGGAATAATCAACAACGATAGAATCATATAACCATTACAGAATAAGGACTGATTATGTGCTTGGATTGAATAAGATGTTAACTGTTCCGAGATGATGTGAAGGTGTCCAAGTTTGACAAATAACTGTAGGAGGTCAAAATGTATATCTGCTGAAAAATAATGAAAGGAATATGAAGAGACTATAGGAATGAATTATTTCATAATAATCAATACCTAATGTTTTGTTTTGTTGAATTTGAATTGTATAATTCTGAGATTGAACTTGGAATTTTATGTGAGTAATATTTATGAATATTAAGTCAGAAAAGGACTCACAAAGATGACCATAAACAGATCGTCAGAAAAATATTAGGAATAAAGAATGATTTGTATCATTGTAGCAAGGTGGCTATCTCAACAGGATTTGACTCTTAAAAAACACTCAAGCATATCTTCGGCCGCTCTTTCTTCCTCTACTTTTTTTCCTCAATTTATATTCCTCTCTTCTTCCAAAACACTCATTCATACGTACATAAAAATTAACAAATACAAATGCAGTCGGTGTCGAAAGTGAATGAGAGAAATGCACTACACACACACACACACACACACACACACACACACACACACACACATATTCGTGGATATATGTATATAAAATATATAAAATAAAATATTTCGGAATCCATCGACGGGCCTGTTTCGGCATTCCTGGCTCATCAGGGCGGCTACGCAACCAACAAGTCTTTCTCTAGTCAGGATCGAACGCCTACAGAATTATCATCAATCGGGTGTCCTAATTGGTCAACTTGACAGAAAGCACTTTTTTTTACTATTACTTAAACTGATGATTTTATATGTATATATGTTTTGTGCGTGTATTTAGCTAATATATGTGTGTGTGTGTTTATGTGTGTTGATGTGTATTTGTAACGAAGAAAAAAAGTAACGAAATGCAGATATAGTTGAAAAAGCGTCGACAAAATTTAACTATATCCACATTTATTGTTTTTTCATATGTATAAAAAAAATACAGTGATGCTATCTATATCTAAGTCGTAATAAAATGCCTTGGGCAAACTTTTTATTTCATTTAAACTAAACACAAGTTAGACCTCATTTAAACCAAACACAAGTTAGACCCAAAAACATTTTAATTAATTTACTTTAAAGTTGTTAAGCATCTGCAAAAATGGCGTTTCTTTTCTAGTGGATTTGGTTTTTTCATTCTGAACGGATGATTCTTGTCTCGTGTATAGATGATCTTTAAAAAATAAATTTCGGGTCGAAGAAAATTGATCTTGCCATTAGCAATTCAAAAGTTTTATAATATTGAGTAAATTTATGGTGTTCAAAAATTTTCGAAAAATCAATAATCAAAGTTTTATTTTTCCTAAGATTGTTATTCCATTCCTACATGGTAAAAGACAATAATACAAAACGATACTATGCAAGAAATGTATAGATTTAATTCTCATGAAAATAAATTGCATTACATTATACCGCAAATTTTAACCACAGAATTAGGTTTTTAAAAGTAAACTATATGATCATCAAGGTTTTTCTTTCTCACATTTATTCGTTTATCTTTTCCTTTCATTCATGAACCCATCTCCTAACCCATGAATCCATTTCCTGGTGACATCAACTGCATTGGCTTGGTAAACGTTTAACAGGCACCGGTAAATGTTGATCAGTTCAATTTTTTCTGTATGAAAGAGTTCAATGACGCATTTCTGCTTACACCCATAAAACGGATTACTTTCTTAGAGTGTCAAACCGTCAATATCTGCAACAGAGAGATAAAACTTTCGGGCGATGCATGCATAAGTTCAGTCATTAGAACAATGCAATTTGCAATTCCAAATTCGAGCAGGATAAAACAAAATACGATTCATTACTTTTGGAACGACCTTCGAATAATTTCTAACTTTTTTCTCTTTATTTTTCTATGGATGTTTAAAAAGTAATTATTCGACAAACATATCATTCTTGCATCCAACTTTTTTATCTAATTTAACCAAAACCAGAAACTGGTAGGTTAGGTGCAAAGATATTTAAAAAAATCTAATCCAGAATTCCTGTAGGTAACGGAGTGAATCTGATTTAAACTATCGTATTACGATTCTAAAATCTAACTGCTTATCCACTGTTCCACGAAGTATTAAAAAATATCGGATAATCTATATTTTATGTAATTTTACTTTCGAATATTTTTTTAAAATTTTCATTGGAGTAAAAGTGTTATTAGTTTACCGGACAATTGTTTTCAAACATATTTGTAGTCAAATTTTAACCTGAAACCTCCCGTGGATTTTCAATAAAAATCATAAAAATCAACTTCAACGCAGCAAATAAACAGAAGAAAAGAAGGAGGGAAGAAAGAGAAAAGGAGAAGAAGCAAAGGAGAGAAGGAGAAAAAGAGGTAAAAATAAAAATAAAACAAAAAATAACATTTGATACGTTAATACAACGTTAGTTTTTTTAATTACATAAATAGAAACAAATGGTGAGATTTAACATTTTATTACGCTTCACATATTGTGACCATACAATTTCAGTTATTGAATTTTATTGTATTTGAAACTTGACAATTACAGCTGATTTGTTAACAACCATAAAGCTTACATTTTATCTTGTCTGATTTTTCTTTTCCCGATAAATCAATAGTTTTTCCAAAATTCTAGAAAAAAGAAATTTTAAGTACACTTTAAAATGAAATCAATATTACGAAATTCAATTGTAGTATTTGAAGTGAATAAAAACAAAAGTACCATTATTTAGTTGTCTATTCAGAACAAAGGAACAAATGAGTGCTCTATTTAAAAAAAAATAATTTATTCTATCTAATGAAGCTGTCATTGTTCATAAAATAATCTGGGATTTTCCACTTGAGTAAATATCTATTAAGTATGTTTATTCAGTTTATCATAATTAAAAAACTCGTGATTTATTTTCTACGGATATCCGTTTCAAATCATATTTTTAGAATTGTATTTCTCATATACTTTTTTCTATAAATGAGACTTGCAATATCAATAACAACATTTTACAATTTGACTACAAATTCACTTCATCATATTTTCTTTTAAGACAATTTATCACAAAATAAATCGTAAAAATTATACTTATTTTTACATTATATGTACTGTTTCACTCGTCTCATACACAACATTCAGTCGAAGAGCCTCATTATTCAGTCGAAACTTCTCCATGAATTTTTGAAGCTTTTTGTCGAATCTAGGCTTCTTCGTGCCAAATTCTGATACCTCCATAGCTGTGAGCTTTAACCTTTATCTAAACCACTAGGCCGACGGACTGATATCCTCCATTTTACCATCACTGGATACAATTCCATATTTGAAAATACTAAAAGTGACCAGGTTTCTACATAAGATGCGAAAGTATAATCTTTTTCATCGATTTTAGTATCTTCATTATCCCTTTATGCCGGCAGAAATTTAAAAAAAAAGTTAATTGCAATGTTCTATTACAAGGATGGATTGTTTAATCGACGAAGAAACTGAGAGCACTCCATTAAAGGAAATAATTAAAAATTGCTTCTAATTTTACCCAAAAAAATAAACAAACAATCATATGACAAATATATATAAATAAACACATTTCACTTTGAAGAACTTATAAAAAAAGCAACTTGAAAATAATTTTACAGGAAAAAATATTTTTCTCGAATTTTTATACAGCTTTCAATTACAACACAATTGAGAAAAGCATAACAATGCAAGTATTTCGAATAAAATATCTAAAAAGATAACACCCAATAAAAATTAAGATATAATTGATATGAGACTTTTGAATAGATATTAAACTCTACAGTTTTTCAACAAAACTAAAAGCTTTACAAAATCAATAACCACACTTATTGCTTGGATTATTTGAACTATTGTACTGATCTATATTGCTATATACAAAGTATGTCTGCTGATTTGCTACATGGTCTTGATTATTTTTAATATCCGGATCACATCACTGGATTAGTCTTCATATTTTAATAAACTGTCCCAAAATCATATATTATTAAAAAAATGGAAACAGCTTAAAAAGTTTAATAATGCAAATAGTCTCGTTAAAGAAATCTAACTTTTGAAACAAAATATAAAATACAAAAAATATATTCAAAGACAATTAACCTTTTGGCACATTGCTTACATTTACACAAAGAAACTATAAATAATATTTGCATAAGAGTATAAATGATAATAAATGTAACACATTCCACTACGAAACTTATTCCCCTAAACAGACACTGGTTGAGGCCTTTTGTTCATTAAATTCAACATACAAATTAAAATGTCAACAACCAAAGACTTAATCATAAATCAGTATAAAATGTAATCTCGAAGTCGAACAAAAAAATCAATAATTTTTTCTTTTAAATTCAAAGGAACAAAACATATAGGCGGGTAAAAAGATGTATATGATTATATTTGTTTAATCTGTATAACAATCGCAGCTCTTCTCACACCACACTACATTCACATTTATTTCTATTTATTCTCACGTGCAAGAACAAATGTCAGGTAAGATAAATTATTCAAATAAGTCTCGGAAGCTTTTATTTTTTCATTTATCAAATTTTGCTAGTTTATGATTTACTTCATAAATTAAAGCTACTATTATACGTAATTAAGATCTTCTTTAGTTGAAAATAATTTCTGGTTTTATTGTCATACTACCAATATTGCATGGCCTTGTTTGGTGGTTGCGATTAACCCGTTAGCAGCAATTTTCACGACTGAAGACAAAATTGAATTTGTTCTACAGGTTCAAATGAACGATATATCAAATTTCAAGTCTCTAGTCCTAAAATTGAGAAAATAGTTTGGTTATTTATGGTCATGAAACTTTTAACAAATCTTTCAATGGTAGACTGTAAGAGTGTGTAAAACTGTTTTTTTGTTTTGTTTTTTTCTAGAAGTTTTTTTTTTCAATTTTCGATACTTATATGGGTATTCCGAAACAGCACCTATCTAAGAACACTTCCAAAAACATAAATTACAACTGTGTGAATTTTCAAGAAAATTGGCTCTGCCGTTTCGGAGTCCTTGGGTAACGAACTCACAAACGGACACATATATAGACACACAATTATATTTATATATAATTTGTAATTATTATTTTTTCCTGCACACCATAATTATTATTCATATGAATCCATTAATGTTATTTTTCATTTTAGATATATGTTCTACCGCATACTGAATAAGAAATAATCAAAACTTAATTTTCTTTTTCAAAATTTAGATAATTTCTTGGTATTATTGCCTGATGTTTATCGTTCCAAGCTTCTAAGATATTCATCAATATATAACACTAATAAGCACTGATTGCTACTAAACCTATTAGTTTAAATTAATAACCTATGCAATTTTTAAATAAGCAATAATTAGATATCAGGTTCTCTATAATCTAAAATCATTCTGGAATTCTGTTTTTGAATTTATATCTTTGAAAATACTGATCAGTATGAATGCATCATTGCTTAATATGACACCCACATTGGAAGAGCAAAATGAAATGGAATATATTATTAATAAACCGACTTTGATTTTTATTTCATTTCTAATGCCAATCGGAGTGTTAGGAAATGCTTTCATTATATATGCCTATGGATTTTGTATGAGAAAAAATGTAATCCAGTTTTTTGTGACGATGACTTCTGTCACAAATATGATGAGCTGTGTAGTAGTGCTTCCTTTCGAAATACTTCATTTGAGGCTACCTCTTCTTTACCCAAATATGTTCTTTTGTAAATTTAGCATTTTTTTGGGTTACAGTTTTGTCCTGTATGCAATCTTACTGCTACTGGCTATCGCTATAGAACGATATAAGAAAATTTGCCACTCGCTACATCCAGTTATTTCTCAACGAATTAGCCGCATCATTTCAGTAGTTCTTTATCTAATCAGCTTGTTAGCTTGTTCGCCTACTATTTTCATTTATACAAACCAACCGCAAAAAGTTGTTGGATCTAGAAACTTGTTGGGTTACAAGTGTTCTCGAGTAGATTCTGCGATTAAAACGATTTTTTACCCGTGCCTTTTGACTTTAAATCTCATTGTACTTTTAGTAATATTTGTGTTGTACTGTTTTATATGGAAAACAGTTCGCCAACATTATTTAAATATATATAGAAGTTATAACCAAGTCGATTTAAGAACAAATATCAGTATTCTTTCTTTTACAACCAGGCGAAAACTTTTGCTAACAACTAGGACTGTGGTGTTAGTGACGCTTGTGTTTATTCTGAGCTATATGCCTCATTTGTCATTGACTCTATTAGAAACCGCATTACCTAATCTGCAAAAAAATCCAAGTTCGTTGACAGTATTTTTTTTCCACAGTGTGTATCTACCCTGCGGCATAGACCCTTTTCTGTATGGCCTCTTTTGTAATGAATGCAGACGTGTTTTTCTTGATACATTTTGCAAAATAAAGTTAAGCAGCTTTTTAAGATAAAAATAGATTTGATTCAGTAAACATTTTTCTTTGCTTTGAGAAAGCAATTGTACATATATACATACATATATATATATAAATACTTTATTTATAAAAGTATTTATATATATATATATATA
>JAYKTE010468636.1:0-10190 GCA_036873565.1 Xipholeptos notoides | reverse complement strand
TATGCTCCTGACGATCCTGATGGGGAAATCCGGGTAGAGAAACACCTAACCAATTTATATACATATATATATATATATATATATATATATATATACACGAGGTATGCTCAATAAATTATGAGAAAATGTCAGGAGAGATATTTATTTGCATAAGCTTCCAAAACTTTGACCTCTTCAAAATAATGGGCTCCCGCATCTTCACACGTCTCTTTCAATCCTGGAAGACCTACTCAAAGTCATTTTTCAGTAGTCCCTTCAGGTAATTTTCCGATGCCTCTTTCAGCTCCTTTGAAGCTGTCTTTCATGCTTTCATGCAGGAATAAGTCACATGGGGCTAGGTCAGGGCTGCAGAGGGAGAGTTGTACCACTTTCATTCCCCTGTTGGCTATACAGGTAGTCACCAATAAGTAGTGACTTTGTGGAGATTCAGATCTTTGGTCAGAATTGTCTCCACTGTGCCCATACTAATACCAACAGCTTCCTATATCATCCTCACAGTTATCCGACAGTCTTGTATCACTAATCTTCTTCCTCAATTTTTCCTCCTTGCATGCACTGTTCGGTGCTTCAGATCTGGGTTCATCCTCAATCTGTTCATTTCCTTCAGAAAATCTATTAAACCACTGATAGAAACTTGCTTGACTCATCTGTTCATCCTCATAGAACTACTTTAACATTCCATAAGCTTCTTGTTTGGTTATCTTAAGTTTAACACAAAATTTTATGGTATTATGTAACTCCTTGTTTCCCTGGACCAGCAACCCTGATCAGACTGGTCCAAAAATGAACACTGCTGTGCTCAAACCTAGAATGAGAGGAGGTTGTCAGTAAATCATTTTGTAGACTATAAGTATATATGTACTTCACCATGAAGTAGCAGTTTGATCAAATGATACTTAATGTCTCTCCTAACATTTACTCATTACTTATTAAACAAACCATGTGTATATACATAAAAAATTCAAAATCATTGAAGGTGAATCCAAAAATCATACATTATATATTTATTGTAACACTCCTTCTGAATATTTTTTATGATACTTTTGTAATTGCTTGCCATTATAATCTGTCTTTTGCTGCTTTGAAAATTTCATTCAAGTGGACATTGGAATTTTTTACAAACCATTTGAACATGTCCTTTTTTTACTTTTATAACTTTATTTGTAAACCTGTCATAAATTTGAAGCTATTTTCATTAAAGTGAATAGTCACTATTTCTTTTGTTGTATCTAGAAGTCAATTTATAAAAATGTTATAGAAATTTTACTAATTAATTACAACTTTTCAAATCTTAATGAGATTTGATCTCATGGTAATAATTAATTATAAAAAAACAATAATTCTCTAGTAGAGAGAGGAAGTCTACTTGGGACAGTGGATAAGCAGTCGGATTTTGGAATCTTAATAAGTGAGTTCTAATCACAGTTGTTCTGTTTACATTCACACATGGACTAATACCTTTTACAAAGGTATGAATCCCCACATTCACTTCAGCTATGGATTTGTTTATATTGTGATATTGTGTTATTAAAAAAACTACATGTGGACAAAGGAATGTTTATAAAAAATGATTGTTTTCAGCATTAAACAACCTTAAAAGGGTTAATATGCTGTAAAACAAACAAATCTAGTTAAGAATTTCACTTAGCTGAAACAAATCTTTTAAAACTAGACCAACTTTACCAATTTGTTTCTTTATAGTAGTTTTTCTTAACTTTATGTGAACATCTAAGCAACCTATAAATCAATTAAAATCATTTTAGCATCATTTACCAAACAATATGAAAATACGTTTAAAATCAAGTAATTTTAACTTTATTTCTTTTTTATTTTTGAATTGTTGTAAAGTTATCCAACATATTCATAAAATTTTGTTTCTTTTGTTTGAGTTATTAAAATATGAATGTGTCAAGTTTCAAGTGTATAAGAATACTGTCTAAAATAGAAGAAAATGGAAATATGCAGGATGTTATGTGAGATGATAAAAAATCAGTTGGAGGAAGTAGAAAGTGATCTGGCTAAACTTAGAAATTTAGCATGAGCAACAAAAACATTTTTTTACATAATTTTATTTAAATTGACTATGAAACACTTCCACTAATATATATAAATAGGAAAATAATTTAATGTTGAAATCAATAAAGTAATAATGCATAAATACTGAAAAATATATTTATCAATGGTAATGTTGTAAATCTGAATGCATCTGATATATTCATGAATAGAACAATATGTATATTACATTATAGAATTAAATAAGTGAAAATTCTGTCTATATGTCATCCTCTATAATAAACAAATTTAAGAACTCAAAACATGTTTGATCTAAACTCATTTTCATTAGGAATTTATTTAGAACTGGTAAATAATTATCTATATCATTTTAATATTTATTAATAAATATATGAATACATAATCCATCCGTTTATATTTAAGTGTGTGTTTCTGTGTGTATTTTAACAAATAGAATCGTGTTTGTTGCATTTATTATTCTGTTAATTCATTGGTAAATTAATAATAGAAAAATTTGTTCAATTATATACGTGAACTGAAAGAATATTTATAACTACAATACATAATTGTTTATGTCTCTAAAAATATTGTTTTATATCAAATTTCAGTTTCACAAACAACTTATGTATGATTTTAAAGTATTTAATATTAATTTTTGTAAAATGTTTTAGATTATATTAATACGAGCAAAGATACCCACACTTTGCGTGGTTAAAAAAAGAGGGATCCTTTATAATCCATTACATCGTTTTGTCAGGTCAAAGTTAAGAGATACAGTGCAATAAAATTTGCCAAATTTCATCAAGATTGGTTGAGGGGATGGGGGGAGGAGGGTGATCTGGTTTAAATTTACAAAGAAGTTGGGCGGCACTACGGTGGTGCCCCGGTATGGTAGTGATCCCCAACTTGGTATGCACCATTCGTAGGTGGGGGAGTTTATAAAGAGCCGCACCAAATATCACCATAACTAGGTCGGATACTATCAGGCTGTAAGAGAGTATATATGCATAGACTATGACCTTAAACCTTGAGAAATGGTGCGCACCATCTCTAAGTGGCGGACCATCGTCATGCCAGGTTTGGTTGTGATTAATCCATTAGGTTAGGCTGTAGAAGAGTATATATACATATATAGGCTTGACTTTTGACCTTGAAAAATCATGTGCCCCATCACTAAGTGGGGGACCATTATAATGCCAGATTTGGTCAGGATCAGTCCACTGGTTTAGGCTGTAGGAGAGTATATATACTTAGGCTTGACTTTGGATCTTTGACCTTGAAACATGGTGTGCACAACCCATAAATGGGGGACTATAATCATGCAATGTTTGGTCATGATCAGTTCAGTGGTTTGGGCTGTAGAAGAGTATATATATATATATAGTCTTGACCTTTGACCTTGAAAAATTCTGTACATCATCCTTAAGTGGGGTACCCTCATAATGCCAGATTTGGTCATAATCGGTCCAGTGGTTTGGGCTGTAGGAAAGTATACATAAATAAACTATGACCTTGATGATCCTTACCTTGGCCTTGAAAATTGGTGTGCACCATCCCTTTATGCAATGTTTGGTCATGCTTGGTCGACTGGTTGGGGCTGTAGCAGAGAGAATACATAAATAGGCTTTGACCTTGATAGACCACGACCTTGATGATCTTTAACCTTGAAAAACGGTATGCATCATTTGTCGTTTGTAGACAATCATCATGTTAAGTTTGGTCATGATTGGTTCTCTGGTTTGAGCTGTAGGAGAGCTCTTATTTAAAATAATCAAAAAAGCTGATGTGCTATTTTTGTTAGAAAATATTGTTTGAGTGGATGAAGTTTATTTTAGCAATGAATTGAAGTTCATCTTGTTAGAATTAAAAGCTTTAGTGCAACTACTGAATAAAATGGATGGAAATATTTAAAAAGACAGTGACATTTGGAGGTAGAAATATTACCAATTAGATTATTATAAGACGTAATCAAGCAGTGTAAATGGAAAATGCAATGTTAAGTTAGAGTTTTATAAAAAATTGTTTGATTAACATGAATTTGAAAAGAAATTAAAATGTTTAACTATAATTACAACAAGTCATCAGCATTCTAGCATTTACTTTTTTCTTTCCTTGCAATTTCATATGTTACAACTTGGATATAACTAAAGTATCTTATCTAAGAATAGAATGTAAAGATTATATGTTCTGATCAGTATTTGAAACAAGAAATTCTAAATGGTTTTAACCCGAAAAACATTTATTTGCAAGGAACCCTTACTGAAAATATCAAACTTTGTACTAAGATTTTCTAATGAGTATATATAATGATGTATTCTTAGATCAATTTGTTTTAGCAATCATCTTTATTCTCAGCAATTACTATTCAAAGTAAACCAAACTTATATTGGTTTACCTCGAGCAGTTGTTTGCTACTCTTTGACCTTTGTTTTCTTTCATTTTTAAATAATTAGATCCATGAGCCCCACATTTAAGTCTTCATCAATAATTACATGGCTGAGACTGCATTCTTATCAAAGTAAACAGAGTAGCAAATTGCTTATTTATACAAAGTATTTACTATGCAGTTAGTAGAATTGCCTTGGTTTGATTTATTTTAACTTATTATTTACTTTTAATAAAAATAAAGTCAAATAATGTTAGAAAGGAGATATAAATCTTTCTTAATTAATTTTCTGAAACTAATTACTTTCACTAATACTAGAATACATGTAGTTAGGTATTTGAAGAAAAAAAAACCTTTATATTTTGTTTTTTCATCTAAAGATTTTATTTTCTGACTTTTTCCTTTTTTTTTTGTTTAAGCTTATTAACTTTTTTCTTAGTTTCTGGATTTTATATATTTTATTTCTTGTATTTCTATATATATATATATATATATTATATATAATTAATCTATAGAGAAAATCTTTGTTATATTTATAGTTAAAGTACTCCATATCAGTGATAGTGTATGTAGTAGATAAGCGTAGTCATGAAGTGTCTGGTCTGATAAATGTACATGTGAGAAATTGACAGTCAACAAAGGGCATTGACTCTGTGTCTATGCTTATTTATTTCATATATAATCAAAAAGTTTTAGAAGAACTCAACCCCTTAACACTCAATGATGATTTAACTTGTCTTTATGAAAATTGAATTTTGAAACCAAAGCCATGGTATTTGTAAGTTCCCCTTCTTCACCAGTTTTAATAAAACAAACCAATAAAAAAAATTGACTTGAAATAAAACATTTCTATGAAAAACAGCTTTTTTAGGGAATAAAGATATGATTGATTTAGTCTTCTTATGAATTATAGAATTGTGTGCCCATGGATCATAAACTGCTGTTAAGAATAAAAAAACATTGAAGGGGTTTATATTATTCTATTTTAGAGAAATATTCTTCCTCAGACTGATTTAGATTTTAATTGAATAAAACCAAAAAGGATTAAAAAATATTACAAAGATATACTGCTTTTGTAAAAAGTGAGTTATGAAAATAAATCAATCAGAAATGATATCTTTCAATGGTTTTCAAGGTAGCTGAAATGGGCCACATTGTTAAAAAGACATCTGGGGTTTTGTAGAAATGGTTTGCAGGTTCTAAATCTATAGTCAAAAGAACCAGAAATTGTTAATAGAGAATGTCAAATACCTATCCTATTTATTTTGTATTTTTCAATTTACTCTTAGATTACTCTTCATTTTCTCATTTTGTTTTATCTTAATTATTTTACATTCACTTTCATTGAAAAACAACTATATAATTTTAATCCTCTTCAATAAAATGCTACAATAATAAGATAATCTCTAATGTCAATATGAAATTCTAAATTTTATCTTGTCAACATAAATTCTAATGTACATTAGAAAAAATTATCTATGCCATTAAAAAATGTTTGATATTTTTGGCAAATATTTATCATAGGTTTGGATATTAATTTATACAAACATTAAAATGATTGGAACTAATTAAGATTAATCGAGACATTGGTTAAACTTATGTATTCCCCTACTTCATGTATCTTGGGAACTTTCATATTAAACTACATCGATTTCATAGATATGGTATTGATTATAGACAACTGATATATTGGATTTTACTATTAACTGAGAAATATATAAGTATTGATATATGCAAAAAATAGATGTTCTTTGTTCTTTTTTTTATTTGACATTTAATTGAAATAATTGTGTACATATTTCGTCTTCAGTTAGAAATATCTTTAGAATTCTTATAAAGCTACATGATCATTATAGAAGGAACTTATTGTAAATGTTATAAAAAGTAAATCTGCTTAACATATTTTCTCCTCTGGCTCTGGGAACTGCTTCCTTATTCATTCTATTTCTATTACATATTGAAAGCTATAAATCGACAACTTTTGTATCCTTGGGAGAATTAAGAAAAAAATCAAGTGAACACCAGTTAAAATAGATATTTTAAAAGCAAAAATACCTTAGAATATAAAAGGAGTCAAGTATGAAACAATGGTCAATATTTACTTTTAATTTTTATATTTTATCTATTACCAAATTTGAATATTTTGCACTTTATTATAAAAATTCCTTTACATCCTTGTTCTTTCCTTTGCTTTCTCTCATTTTGACAGAAAAAAAATTGAACTGTTCTTTAAATTATGCTGAGTTCATAGGCACCATGCAATTGTTCCTTCTTCTATTGACTTGAAAGTAATTCTGTTTTCATTCATCAACTTTTCATCCATTAATATATTCATTAGATCTCACAAATCTCAGATCATTTTTTCTTTATAAGTTGGAATCAACTGCTCTTCAATTCATTGTTGGAAGCACAGCCATTTTTGACATGACTGACCTGTTTGAAATCTATCCACTTCTCATGTCTCATTGATTTACTTTTGATCACATGAATCAATTTAACCATCCACCAATCAATTCTGTTTTTAGTTTGGTTGCTATACAGTGTCATAAAAACTCTTAGCCAATTGCTGACCTTTATATATTTTAAATGTTAAGATATGGGATTTTCCATGCAGATAACTAGTATTCTTAACAATGGAGAAAACAAAAATCTAATGTTTTATCAACTTATTCGATTGATTTTACATATCAGTGTTTAAGTGTAGAATCATTAGCTGGCTTAAGTTTGATTATCTGAATAATGTTATCTAAAGCACCGTTGAAAGTTATGTAAAATATGAAATAGTATTTATTGATTCATTTTTATTTCCTGATATCATTAATTTGTATTGAATAAAATTTGGTCATTTTTTTAAATGTGTGCATGCTTGAATGAATGTTTAATATGCAACTAAGATGAACAATATTCTCATGCGTTAGTTAATTTTTATTTACTAGAAATATGAAAATAAAAACATAAAGAATAAGTTAAAGAGACCATTTTGAGCTGCTTGATAAACAGTCATTTACTATTCATCAAATCTTTTTTCTACGAAAAAGGAAGGAATTTAGATTTTTTAAATATTTCTAGGTCAATGATTTTTATCACAGCATTATTTGATCATGTGATTCCATGGTTTTGAGTAATTTCTTTCTTTTAAAAAAATTATTGTTCTGAAAAACAATCAGGGAAAACTTTTTTTTTTTATACATAATTTATAATTTTTTTCTCAGAATAAGCCACTTAAAATTTTTCAGTTGATGATATTAAGCCCATAACACCTGTCTAATGTGATTTCTGACTTTGATAAAATATGAAAGGTTAAAGATTTTTTTCATCACAAGCTAAACAAAGCTATGAATAAAACTTATTTTGATAGATTATGTCTTTTATTCTTTTGTTGATTGGATGCAATCAAATAAAAATGTTTTAATTGATTTACTTGCTTCTCTTTCCTATTTTTGTGCATCTATAAAAAATCTATTATGCTTTTGGGTATCAGGTTGTTTTAGATCATAACCTTATCCCATAGATTGAGGAAATTTTTGGAGACAATCAATACATTCTCTGCCATTACCTTATTTCAACCATCATGGAAAAAAAATCTACAAAAAAAATTAATTGAAAAGAAGATGCTAGTCCTGGATTGGTTCCCATATAGCTCAGATTTAAACATGATGAAAAATTTATGGGTAATTCTCAAGAAGGATTAAGAAATACTATTAATCAAATCTTAAAGAACTGAATCATGTTATTTCTGAACTATCTAGACCTATGTCACTGGTGACATGTTATGATTAATTCAGTTTAATACCAGAATTAATGAAAAGAATGGTAAATCCAAATGCTGGCAAAAATATGTATTAGATTAGCTAATACTGTTTTTCAGAAATATGTTCACCAATAAAAATTTTTGTGATAATGAAAATAAGTCTTTAGTCTTTATATAATTTTGGGGGTTCTAAACCAGTAGGTCATGGGCAGGGGTGCTGTGATGCCTTGGCAGGGAAGTGTATAACCTTTTTGGAAGTAGCTTGGGATAAAATTCATTCTATTTCATCATTTAAATTTTTCAAGCTCTTACATAATTTGTTTAGGTACCATGTTAGTTCAATGACACTAGGTCATATATGCTTGCCTGTGAGTAAATGTGCCTTTGGGAATATGTATCAATGTCTGAAACTATGTATTTGTGTCGCTATATACACGTCAATCACATGTCCATTGCTGATTGGTGGATGATCACGAATCCTATGACCTAAATATAACCATCTTCAAATTCAATAACTTTTTCTCCTTGAAAAATAAAAACCCCATTTTCTTCCAAGTTTCCCTCTGACCCCTGATCATGTTACAACTAAAAGTGTGCTGAATTTCTTCAAATTATGGATAATAAAATCATTTTAAATCAATTGTATTTACTTTGTGGTAAAGTTTCAATAAAATCTGTTGTCTAGAAAAAATATTTTGAAGTTTTGATTGTGAAGAGATTCTTATATATTTGTATGAAGTACATTTACTGATGGCTCTCTTAATTTATTGACAGGGCATTCCTCTATTGAAAAACTGTAGTGATAGACATACTCTAATGTCTGTCATGATATAGGAAATGTAAAGGAGGTTTATACACTTGATTGATTTTTAGTTTTTTATGCAGTTACTAATTTATCTAAAAGAAAATTTCATTCCTTGTTTATTCATAAATCTTCCATTTAATTGATCTTTTCTAGAGAGTAATTAAATTTTGGATTCAACTTAGCCATTCCATTTTCAGCTCTAGATTGCATAACTTGGGTCATTATTTTTGCTGATAAATATTAAAAATCAATGTCAAAGTAAAGCTAACAAGTGATTAAAAAAAGAAATTTTGATTACATCTAGAAGTAAAAGATTTATACTTCATCTTTAATGTAATGCATCAATACATTCACAACCATGCCTCTGTGCATATATGAAAAATATGCTTCAGAAGATTTGAAAATTATACTAAAAGAACTAATCCACAACAAGTACAAGAATCCAGGCATAATAAAGTCACTTTGGCATGCTCTTGCTGTCTAAGTTTTAGATATTTCTATATGAATGAATACGTATATATACTTATAAATTAATTTGTCTCTGGTTTTATGGATAAATTATATCTATTCATCCATCATCTTCCTTCGATAAATGTAGCATAGTATATATATATGGTTTGTTTGATAAGTAATGAGAAATGTCAGGAGAGACATTAAGTATGATTTGATCAAACTGCTACTTCATGGTGAAGTTCATATACATATAGTTTACAAAATGATTTACTGACAACTTCCTATCATTCTAAATTTGATCAGGTTTACAGATAAGTGAAATCTTGACAAGATGTTGGTACAATGTTATGCCATCAAACTGTGTGTTGAACTTAAGAAAACCAACAAGAAGCTTATGGAATGTTAAATTAGGCCTATAGGATGAACAGATGAGTCAAGCAAGTTTCTATCAGCAGGACCAAACAGTGCATGCAAGGAGGAAAAAATTGAGGAAGTGCAAAGATTAGTGATGCAAGACCGTTGGATAACTGTGAGGATGATATCTGAAGCTGTTGGTATTACCATGGGCACAGTGGAGACAGTTTTGACTGAAGATCTGAATCTCCACAAAGTCATTACTCATTGAACATACACTGGTGACTACCTGGATGGCCAACATGGAAATGAAAGTGGTACAACACCTACCCTACAGCTCTGGAATAGCCCCATATGAGTTCTTCCTGTTTCCACATATGAAAGACAACCTCCGAGGAGCTGAAAGAGGCATCAGAATTTACCTTAAG
>JAYKTE010468415.1:0-10191 GCA_036873565.1 Xipholeptos notoides | reverse complement strand
CACAGTTAAGAACTTAAAGGAATTTAGTTTGAGAGGCTGTGTTTCGAGACGCAAGTCAATGATTTCTGTAAAGAACAGAAAGACTTCGTTAGATGCAATGAAGATCATGACTCTTCATATTGATCAAAGGTTCTTTTTACTGACGAAACCAAGTCAAGAGGCTACGCAGTGGTAGTAGGCAGTACATCCATCGAAGGAAGGACGATAAATCTAATACTAAGTGCACAGTTTCAATGCTATTAAGTGGTGGGGATTTGGTTTTGGTGAGGATCGTTATTTTTGCCATTAGTCCATGGTCTATAGTTCGAATTAATTCGACCAAATATATGTTGACTAAGCATTTTCTACACCACTTTTGCCGTAATTTGAATCATAATCTCATCTTCAGGCAGTATAATGTCCCCATTGACACAGCTGGCAATGTCAACAGGTCCATGGAAAAGCAGGATATTCCATTTTTAGATTGGCCTGCACATCTCCAGACCTCAATCCTATAGAAAACATGTGGTATTACACCAAACAACAGTTATACAATGATAAAAATTCAAATTTGTAAGAACTTTGGACAAAAATTGAAGAGAAGTTGGATGCCCTATTACCGGAGTATTACCGCTGACTAATTCAAGGAATTCCGAAAAAATTGCAGGCTGTCAAATCGGAGAAGGGCTATACTATTAAATATTAACTCGTTCATTGTGATCCTGTTGAATTTGTGATGCATTAATGTTACATTTAAATAACATTTTTCCATTAGCTGAAGTTATGTTTCCCTTCTTGTTTTGAAGTTATTTTTTGAAATTGACGTAAACACTAGGATACTTTAATTAAAATTCAAATATGAATACGTAGAATTATAGAAAAATAAAAATCCAATATTATGAGGTATAGGCTGTTTTAACAGTTACGTAAAATATTGTTTAAATTTGATGATCTGGATGCTTTGATATTCGCCAGTGTGTTCATTTTGTTTTTTATGTTTTACAAAATCCTGGCCCAATTAGATATGAGAATCTAGGCAACAATAAGTTTGTGTTTTTTCATATACTCGATTACATAAATGGTCAAACTGTTTGATGAAATTCAACTATTTTAGTCATATTTATATTATTATATGTTTATCATGTTTGATATTGTTTAAATAAAAAAACTATTTAATTGTAATACAAATATTTCACAAAAAACGTTTATTATACTATGTTATGTCCAATACCGTGGTTAACTAAAGCTATATATGTAAAAAAAATTATAATGTTTTTTCTCACAAGATCTACTTCAACCAACTCCTTATTTTGATAAAAAACAACATATCTATACGTATCCCTTATCATATGTTGTTCATCTTCAATGCATGTTCAACGTAAGCGAAATCTAAATGTATCAATCGGACTATTTTCCTCGTCCATGCTATTTTCTTTCTCACAATGTTTCCACTTAATTGTGATTAAGTAAAATATATTCAGGTGTCCTGAATTGACTCATACTGTTTTTTTAAAGATAGATACAAAAGATAAATGTACAAACAATAAGAGTCAATTTACGACACATGAAGAATGCCGAAGAGTGATTAGGTCGAAACTGGATGAGGAAAATGGTTCGATTAATACTTTTAAAATTCATCATACCTCATTTCAACGTGATAAAGAAAATAATATGGATGGGGAAAATAGTCCAATTAATACTTTTACAATTCATCATATCTAATATGAGTGATTTTGAAGTAAGAAAGAAAATGATATGGATGAGGAAAATAGTCCAAATAATACTTTTAGAATTCATCATACCCCATATCAAGGATTTCAAAATGGGAAAATAAAATGAATGAGAAAATTAGTCCAACAAATACTTTTAGAATGCATCATAATTCATATCAAGGATTTCAAAGTGAGAAAGAAAAGGATATGGATGAGAAAAATATTTATATTGATACTTAGAGAATTCATCATACTTCGTATGGAGAATTTTGAAGTGAGAAAGAAAATGATATGGATAAGAAAAATAGTCCGATTAATACTTTTAGAATACATCATACCCCATCATAAGGATTTGGAAACGTAATTAATGAAATCCTTTAAATAGATAAAATTATAATGATTTTTTTTCAAACTTTACTATCAATGTAAACTTGCTGGACGAGTAAGTAAAAGTATTTAACTCATTTTTCCCGGACGTTTATATTGCTTCGCCTAATAAACTTTAAATAAATATCTGTGTGTTAGTAATTTTTTTCATTCATGATTACTGTTGAAAACTTGGTATGTTGGCTAATTTAAAATAATTTTTTATTCAAATAATTGTTTGTTTGTTTGTGCTTTTACGGCATATCAACCTTTTTTGGTAGTTTTTATACCGAGAAATATTTTTGACAAACCGTCTTTTTTATCCACACGTAGTTTTTTGAATGACAAGTTATGCGCTATTTCATCCACGGCTCGAGGCATTTTGAGATTTATACCTTTCCCAAGTGTATTAGTCCAAATACGAACAAATGGAACGGTTGGGATTCGAACTCGCGTACAACGATTCTGAAGTCAGACTACCTAGCATTAGCCTAAGTTGACCTCCCCGTATTTAAATAAAAATTACACAAAAATAAGCTTTTGCGTATATAGTAAACGGCATTGAGTCTAAAGAGAAACTCATGGAACAATTGGATCAAAGTATTCAAACCACCGAAATTTGCATAGCACAATTCAATGGCAACTTACCTTTCATGAATTGTAATTAGAAATACGTTTCCGCTTAACGAACCAAACTATTTATTTGGCAGTTTGAATATTTTATTTTTCTTCAGTAGTGGCAAATGCTCAATAATTCACTTAATTGCTATTTGACAAGGAGACTTATGATGTAGAATATTTTCAATGCATCGAGATTGTTAATGAATTCCATATTTCGGTATGATAAAATCAAATAAATAATACATCTTGTTAAATATATGCTATATATCCAGATACAGTTCCAATTCTCCTTTGGATTTCTTGGTATTCTTAAAGTCCACGATTCTTTTGTATTCAAATGTTTGCTCGGTGAATTCTTTAACTAATTGTGCTGAATTCTATCCTATTCTACATGCCGATTTTAAATGTCTTTTTTTTCTTTATTGAAATAGAAAAATAAGAAGTAATTTATATAATGTTGTTTATTTTGTGTGCTTGTTAAACGATGATTTCTACAATTAAAATCGTTTATTCTATCAAAAGAAAGATAAAACGAAAAGAAATCTGTATTTTACACGAACGGAAACAAAGTTGGGCTTGATATTAGTTTTATTGCAGAAGCGTGGAAGCAAGTATTGAAGTGAATAAATTAAATGATTCAAACAGATGGACTGATGCACGCTCCTCATTCCACAGAGAGGGTGATAGATACAACAACAAATGCCTATACACACGCACAAACACATACTAAAAAGCTAACTTACAGATGCATGCACTTCACACACCCACACATACATACTGAAAATAAACACGCATGCAAACAGGTTCACAAGCACATACATGTACACACAAAGGTGCACAGGTACAAACACACAGACACATATTCACGTAAGCACACATACACTTGTAAGCCCGCTCATAAACATGTATACAGACGCACGCATACTTTACGCACGCAGACAAGCACGTACACACAACTGATCGTACTCATACATGCATTCACGGAAGTACACACTCACGCATTGACGCGTACCCACAGTGACTGATGAATAAGTACATTAAAAGAAATGTTGAAACATGCAGGTGCACAAACGCACTAGTATTTTTATACACATGTACGCAGATACAACTGAACATTAACACAAAAACGCATTTGAACAATGATTCACGCGCGCACGAACACATTCCGTGGGTGCTATAAACAAAAAGTCGATACTTTTTTAATTTTAAATACGGCATTTATGTAATTATCTAGTGAATGCATAATTATATATTATTTTTTATACCAGATTTTTATTTATCATAAAAATTAGAATAACACATACACACATTTTTACAAGAACAGGAGACATGGTCAATAAACCCACACACCTGAAAATGCACAAACGAATACAGTCTTTGGCACCGAAACATACCAGTGCATACACTCGTGTGCACACATAGAGATCTACAGTCGCAGAAACATAAATTGTACAGCATCAAAATACTTTTTTATGTAAACAGGAATGCATGTTTACGTTGTAAGTTTAATACAAACACAACCAACAAGCAAAAATAAAACAAAATACCTGCTCGTTTTTATTTCATGATCTGTCATACGATAGGATGACAAGGGTCGTTAATGCTATTGTCCTTGAAATGGTGACTTTATTTTTCTTATGAGATTAAGAGGGAAAATCAGGGAATATTGTTCATGAAATTAAATTTCAAAATCTAAATTAAAGTAAAATACATGTAATGTTAAAGATATTCAGTTTCGACATTTAGTTTTTGTATTGTTACAATAATTAATCGGGGTTACTTTTAACCAATTAGAAATTTTCTAAGCAACATGAAACTTTAACGCAATAAGTACATCATTTGTTGAGAGTAGGTGAGATTGATCGTGTGTATGTGTGTGTGTGTGTGTCGCATTGTCTACCTAACTGCTCTGCCAATTTTTAATCTAGGGACTTGGGATTCGATATATGGGGTTTCCTACCTTGTAAACAAATCCTAATTGGCTTTGAGCCGGAAAATGGCAACTAAAGGGGTCAAAATCTATTTATCATATTTTCTTTATTTTGTTTAGCGACCTGTCGCATCACTCAACCTTAATACACACATCTGCACATGCTGCCATCGTGATCTGTGACTGACTGCACTAACTAACCCTTTTTTATATATAATGCTTTTTACAGAAATTCACGAAAAAAAACGAACCCTTATATTCTACAACACGTGTGGGCCTACGTGCACAATGCTACAACTGTGAATGTATTTTCTTGGTAGAACTAGGATTTTAGATAAAGCGTATAATTAATAATATGAGATTATTGAAACTTTTGTCTTCATATCTATTGTTATATTCGCTTTGTTTCTTCATTCTTCGAAAAGTTTCAACTTAGAGTCAAAAGGGAAACGATTTATTGGTCGGTAATCAATTTTAAACTCACGCTAATGAACCCACGGATGTTCTTCATTCGGAATTTAGAGAAATAATATTTTTTACACTTTAAATTCTGCTTCTTTTATGCTTGTTAAATCTCATCACTTCACGCTTGCTTATCTCGTTCTTCTCCATAAAACAACTCACGCCTCTTGAATCCTTTTTTTCTGGTTTCAACGTGCCGGTAACACATAGAATTCACTTTTATTTCTTTAAGGTAAGATTTTTTTGTGGCCTTACTATTACACTCATTTGTCTGAATTTGGGTAATTAGGTTTTATAATAGTTTGTATGGTAATCATTATTCATGGTGGCACTGTATTTCATTTCTCCGTAAAGAGAGAAAAATACAAAAAAAAACCTACACGCTGATAGGACGAATTTGAAATGATTTTACAATTTTCATATACTCAGATAATTTGAAGATTTTCACCGATTCATTTTTGCATACACGATCATATTTTTTACTAATAATATAAATAAGGTTATATAATTCGAATCTGCCATGCATATGTATACTTAATATCGTTTACATTGTTTAGACTTTTCTTCTCATCTTAAATATTTTTATAAAGACTAATTTGAAATGAAGTTTTGAAATATATATTTAGATGATTTGAAGATTTTTCCCAATGCATTTATATTGATCTCTAATATTTTTTCAAGTTGATTTTTTAATCAATTAGGTGAGTTTTGATAAATATATTCATTATAGTTATTTAGACACTTACTAGTATCTATAGTTTTATCTTCACTATGGCCGATATGCCCGACAAGAAACCCGTCTATCAAATTTAACAAAGAAAAATCATGTCAAATACGAATGTTCACAATTTCATGTAATCTCTAAGGGTACATCAACCAACATGTAGTGAAGATACATCTGGAAATGAGAATAGAAGTCCAATTATCTTGAATTAAGTTTTTTTGACGTTGAAAAATTTTGAAAGTACTTTGGAAGTGCTATCGTATCATTTCTTTAATTTTGTCTTAAATCATCGACATTTTAAAGGTAAGGCACATATACTAGACTCACGTGTCGAGATTTTATTACCACCATCAAACTTTTTACTCACGTAAACCATCATCACCCAACATTTCTTAATTTCGTACTAATATTTACCTGATTTTTGTGAGATTCCTTACTATTCTGACATTTGTCTTTATATTTATATCTCTATATTATCGGTTCCCTGTCTTTTTTTTACATGACTGCACATTAAATTTCTAATTTAATTACTTTTTTCTTTAACTGTCTTATATCAAAAATCTTATAAAAACTTCATAAAGCCTTTTTATAATAGAATGTGTGGTTGGGTTAATATACAGAGAGGAGCAAATGTCACTCAGCAGTAGTAGATTTTATTTTTGTTTAATCCTTTCATTCTAATTTTAATTGAAAAGATGAAACAAAAAGTAATAAGTCCAACCAATGCGTTTGTTTTGCGCCACACTGTATACGCAAACACTGAATTTCTTCCTTTTCAACATGTGTAATTTTAAAGAAAATTCCTTTCAATATCGTATATTTACTTGGCCCAGCACCAACCCAAGTTAGGCAAAAGACCATTCATATGTGCTCATCCCTGGGATTTTGTAATATGTGCTACCCATCACCTAGATGAGTTACTCTCCCGAGTTTACGAGCCTCATCTGCCCGAGAATGCTGAACGTGAATGCAATGGATTTGACTTGGATTTCAACTCGCATAATACGATTCCAGAGACCGAGCTTTACCCACTGCTCAAACCTCGCTGCCTAAATTCCTTTCAATATATTTATATATATTTTTCATATTAAAGATCATCTTATGCGGATAATTGTAATTCCAATACATTAAAGTATATGGATTATTATTTATCAATATAAACAAGTCGGCTTATAGTGATATGAAATATTGTAACTTCTGCCTATGACAGCTTTCCCGCACACCAGGAATAATTCCACAGTACATTGTTGTGCATCATCGCCATGGTTGGGATCCACTTCTTTCTAAACAAAAGTCCGAATATTTTTAAAACACGCTGATCTAAAATATTTTGACAAATAATATTCTAAATCAGTTTTCTTTAAGTCATGAACATTATTATTTCGCAATCATCGTTCTGAATCTTCCTAGCATTGAAAAAAAAATTAATTTTATTTTCTCTTTTATTTGGCTGAGAATTCGGCAAAAGTCGCTCAATATCCAATTTCCTGTTTGTCTTTAAGACAGGTTGGCATTGATGTCAGGCAAAGGGTTTCGTGTTGACTAAAAAACCCTGGGTTAGTTTTCTCGTGAGGTTGTTAAAAATAATGGTGAACAAGTCATGTGCAGAAAGGGGATTCGATGCAGTTGATGATTGACTGGGTTCTTTTTTCTTTTCTTTTTTTTTGTAGGGTTGCAGTTTGCGTTTAATTGAAGACTTTGATTGTAGGAGAAGAGCTTTCTCCCTCTGGTTGTGGATGTCGATTGAGAAATGAACTGTGTTTCTTCGGGTAATAACCGGTTTAAAAAAAAAATTTACAAATAAACTACCCAACAAAAGAATTGTACCGGTTAGAAATAAAGGAAAGAGTGAGAAAAGCAGAAAATAATTTTTTTTTTAAGTCTAAAAAAGAGAAAAGAAGAAGAGAAAAAAAAGAGAACAACAAACATATGATATAAGGAAAAACATAAAAGAAGACGAAAAGAATAAAGAAAAAACTGATAAAAAAAGACCTGGAAGAAGAAAGAAAATAAAAAATGCCTAGAAAAAGAGAGAGGGAAAAAGAAATAAATAAGAAAAAATAATTACAAGGAAGGAGAAGATGGTGAAGAATAAAAAAATGATACATAGGATGAGGGAAATAAAGAATCTGAGGAAGAATAAAAAAGGTAAAAATGAAGAAAAAAAGGAAGGCGATAAAGATGATAA
Source organism: Xipholeptos notoides (assembly GCA_036873565.1). Lineage (NCBI taxonomy): Eukaryota > Metazoa > Mollusca > Cephalopoda > Idiosepiidae > Xipholeptos > Xipholeptos notoides. The sequence continues at coordinate 2,209 of JAYKTE010468415.1, read as the reverse complement.
ATTTATTGAAGATGAAGAAGAAAACAGAAGAAAACGAAAAGCGTATACACCAATGAAGAAGAGTATAAAGAAGTTGAAAAACCATTAAAGAAGAAGATGAAGTTATAGAAAAAACAGAAGTTAGAAAAATAAGAAATCAGGAAAATGAATTAAACAAATGAAAGAAGAAAAAAGAAAAGGAGATAATTAAGCTATTGAAGAAAATGAAGAATATATAAAAGAAAATATAAATATAAGATAAAAAGAACAACAAATCGGGAAGATGAAGTAGAAGAAAGGATGAACTAAAGAAAAACATGAAGAATAGGACGATGAGGAAATAGGACGATGAAAAGTAGCGGAAGAGAAGCGAAAAAGGAAAAAAAAGGCAAAGAAGAAATTACGAAAAAGCAAAACACACAAAAAAAAACAACAACGTTGTAACTTTAAACAATGAATGAATTAAAATGAAACAGGAAGAAGGAAGAAGAGGGGGATTTGAAATTAGTGAAAAATCAATATTTATAGCGAAATATCGATTTATATTCAAACATAAAAGAGTTTCCTTTGAAGTATTTTTGGTTGGCAAAAGATGAACAAATGAACATTCCTTTATTTAAAATTTAAAAAAAATGTGTATGTCGTGAAGCTAATTTGTTAGTTCGGTGTTTTCTCTCGTTTAACGACATATTGCTTTTATGTCCACCAAACATACGAAAAATTACTTTTAAACTTTAAAAGTTATTGGTATACCCTATATAATACAGATTGCAAACAATGTTAGTTAATTAAAACATAAATGTAAGAATTTATTTTACAAAAATGTAAGATTATAATTTAACTATATTCAGAATTAGGAGTTTGTGTCAGAAATCTGTGATATCTGTGATAGGTGTGACTGTTTCCTCTTGTTGTCTCCACATCTTGCATTTGTTATTTTCTTGTCTCCTGTCTATCTTTGCTGTTATATAGTTGGTGCGAGAGATCTATCTTCTGCAGTAGTAAGTAGGCATTTAGTTTCTTTTCTGATTTTTCTTTTTTTGAGTCATGTCCAGGTGTTTACTTGTGCTATGTTTTTAGTCCTATAAATAAGTTCCATGTAGTTTTTCATTCCATCCATGTTTTATGCTTTCCTTTGGTTTTGTTGGTGTCTCTTTGGTTTTTATAGATTTGTTTTTGCGGCTGGGTTTAGTCTTTCAGTATTATTTTCGATTCATTTTTCTAGTTATTTTGTCGTATTGGTTACTATTTCTTCAATAAGGATGTTCACAATAACTGAACCTCCACCACTTTGTAGCATAGAAACTGTGCACCTAGGATTAAATGCTTCGTCTTTCCTTCGACGGACGTACTGCCGACTACCACTGCCTTGCCTATTGACTTGCTTCTGTCGCTAAAAAGCATTTCTGACCAATATAAAGAGTCATGATCTTTATTACATCTAACGAACACTTTCGGTTCTTTACATAAATCGTTGACTTGCGACTTGAAATACAGCCTCGCTAATTAAATTTCTTTAATTTGTTTTTAACTGTGGAAAGAGAGCACTTTTTTTAACAAGATTACCCTGTCGTTGGATTTGGGGAGCCGTTTCAAATCTGTTTCTAAGGCTGCGGATATTGATAGCATTGTCTTCCCTGTAAGAAGTAACTCTAGGACGACCGGTATTTTGATGTTTTTTCACAGTCATTCGTACCGTTTTCTCATGACATTTAAATCTGCAGCCGATTTCTGGATTGGACAAAAGTGAAATTTTGAAATTAATGAACTCCTGACGATCAGTAAGAGAAAGTCAAGGCATATGGTCTAAATGTTTTGTTATATAACCTGGAACAACAACTAAATGCTGTATTTTATAACCTGGAATTACAACAATTATGATTAGAGATGCTTTGTTGCCTAAATGTTGGATTATTTTAAGCTGCTTTTTGGTTAATTTGTTGCTGCGGAGTTACTTTAATTAAAAGTCAAATATGAACAGGTAAAATTATAGACGAATAAAAGGAGAATCAAATGAGGTATAAGTGGTTTAAACACATACATTCAATTTTGCTTAAATTTTGGGTTTTTGAAGAAATGACATGTGCGGAATTTCTTTTAGGCGGCAAACTATAAATGTATATATATATACATATAAATATATATATACATATATACATTATATGGAAAAATGCGCGCATGAAAAGTAATATTCTTAAGATTTTATTAAACCTGGAAAAGTAAAGGACAA